>JAAGNO010005158.1:9845-31540 GCA_033439905.1 Ceryle rudis
AGTTGTTGACATTCTTGGAGTTTCTTATCCTGTTGTTGATGTTCTCACAGTTTCTTCTGTTGCTGATATTCTCACAGCTTCTGTCTTGTTCTAGCAGGCCTCAGCTTACTGTTCCTTCAAGCCTGTTCTGCCTTGACATGTCTCTGCTCGCCCCTCAGGCCTGATTATATTAGGGCAAGCCGAGACATGCCAAGACAATACTGAGTCTGGATGGGCCACATGTCCATTCTTCTCAAGACGCATTACAACACCCTGGTAAATTGGTGGCCACAGCCTTTTCCACAACCTCCTGCATAGGTGTGGTACCCTGAGCAGCAGCACACTCTGGGATGGGCTGTCTGGGCAGCAGCTGTGCTGAAAAGGTTCTGGGTGTGCTGAAGGGCAGTATGGTGAGCATGAGCCAGTTGTGCCTTGGCAGTAAAGGTGGCCAACAAGCTTCTGAGCTGGCAGAAGCATGGTCAATAGCTTAAATTAAATTCCTGCTTTACTAGGAATAGGGGTTTTTTGTTTGTTGGTTGGTTTTTTTTTTTGTTGTTTTGTTTTTGGGGTTTTTTTGGTTTTTTTGGGTTTTTTTTTGGTCTGAAGAACTAAAAAAGCTTAGAGGGAGAGTAAATAGCAGCCTTCTGATACCTACAAGTAGGTAACCAAAAGATGAAGTTAGGTTTTCTACTGAGGTACCCAGTGAAAGAATGAGATACAGTGGACATAAATTGAAACAGAAGACATTCTGATTGTCTATCTGGGAAAAACAAACCAAACCAAACCAAACCCCATTTTACTATCAGATTTATGCATTTGCATAGGTTGCCCAGAGAAGCAAAGTGAGTTGAGTATTTCAAGGCTCTACTGAAAAAAGCCCTACATCTCTTGTCTGAATTCAGTGTTGACTCTGTTTTGAGCAGGAAAGTGGACTGAGTGACTTCTCAAGGTCCCTTCCTCAGTGAATGATTCAGTGATTCTACAGTTTTTATGGATGTTCAGTAAGACTGATTTGACTTAGTAGCTTGAAATGTCAGGAAGCACTGGTACTCTGAATGATTATCAAAATATAAACTGAAGGAAATCAATGAAAGTTGTATGTGTATATCTTCAGGAATAGCTGAACCTAATAAAGCAGTATTTATCAATAAACCCCATGCAACGTGGCATTTTTTTAATATAAATGTTTTATCTATTCTGTCACCTTTGCCTGAGATGTTTCAATTCAACCAGAATTGAGAATTTGATTTTCATTTCCTCTTCTCAAAGATTATATATGACTTCCTTCAAGTTTAAAATTGTTTCATATGGTCTATCTAGATGTAAGGTGACTCATTCTTGACACTGTAGAAATTAAATTAAATTTATGCTGTCAGTAATCTTTGAAGTGTCAGTTTTACTAATACCTCCATATATTTGCAGAATAAGTTTTTTTGATTAATTTTTGAATCCTGAGTAAACCCATATCAATGCCAAATGCTACTGTGATTTCAAACCTATTGTAAGAGTATAGTCTTATGATGTTAAGATAAATATTTAACATACATTGCAAGAGTGAAAAACAGATCTTTGTTCTTTTATGGACTCGATGTAAAGCAGTGTGATACACACAAATATGTAAAATGAAAGGGCTGAGCTAAGATCTAGACCAATACTCGAGCCTATGCTACAAGTTCATAGAATCATAGAATGGTAGGGGTTGGAAGGGACCTCTGGAGATCATCAAGTCCAATCCCCCTGCCAGTGCAGGCCACACAGGAACATATCCAGGTAGGTCTTGAAAAGAGCACAGCCTTCCAGTGTATCAGCCACTCCTCCCAGTTTCATATCGTCAGCAAACTGGCTGAGGGTACACTCTATCCCTTCATCCAGGTCATTGATGAATGTGTTGATTAAGACTGGACCCAGAACTGACCCCTGGACAACACTGCTAGTTACAGGTCACCAATTGGACTCTACACCACTGATCACAACCCTCTGAGTTCTATTGTTTAGACAGTTCTCAACCCACCTCACCATCCCCTCTTCTAAGCCACACTTCCTGAGTTTACTCATGAAGATGTTATGGGAGATAGTGCCAAAGCCTTGCTGAAGTCAAGGTAGACAACATCCACTGCTCTCTGTGCATCTACCCATTCAGTCACACCATCATAGAAGGCCATCAGATTAGTCAAACATGACTCCCCTTTAGTAAATCCATGCTGGTTACTCTTGATAACCTGCTTTTCTTCCGTGTGCTGAGATATGATCTCCAGAATGAGCTGCTCCATCATTTTTCCAGGGATGGAGGTGAGGCTGACAGGTCTCATCTACACTATCTGAACCAGGAGACAAATTGACGTTGCTTGAAGTTCTTTCACTCAGGTTAATCAAGTCACATTACCTCACACTGAGGTCCCTGGCCGCATCTCCTTTGCTCCCAACTCATCTCCCTGGAAAACCTCTGGATCTGACTCATCACTCTCCATGTTTGGTTCTGTGGATGGATGCTGTTACCAGCACCTGGCCATTGTCTGCCATGTCCAGATCCCATGGGACTGTGCTCCTCAGTGATGGCACAGCCTGAACTGTGTCTGCCCAGACCTTGTGGAGCTGCTGGTCCTTGCTGCTCCCAATCAATCAAGTGCTTAACTAAGTAACATTTAATATCCTGGGTGGTAGCTAAAAAAGCCCATGAGGTCACTTATCAACAGTTAGCACAGTGCAGCTGATTCACAACTAAACAAATAAAAATAGAACATATTTCTGATATCATAGGGTTTGTTCTCTTTTTTATTGGACAGTGTGCCTGATATGTTTGACACAGTTATAAGTGGATGTCCAGGAAAAAGTGCAGGACAAAGCATTCAGACTGTTACATTTCTCCTGATATATCCTTGTAAAATGTGTCTGAAGTGCTTCAAACAAAGGTTTCTCTGAACCTCCTCCATGAATTTGTCCAATCAGTTTTTGAACCCATGTAAACTTTTAATATCTACAATGTCTTGTTATAATGAATTCCAGAGTTGAAGAATGTATACCTTTTCTTTTCAACCTGTCACTAGAAAATATGATTTGGTTCCTGCCTAATCTTTGAGAAACAGGGAATAATTGATTTCTTTTCACCTTCTCTGTGCAAATCAGAGTTTGATGTATCTCTTGTGACAAACAACAAGACTAAAGAATCAAAATCTGTGTAACTTCTATTTGCATGGAACTCGCTCTAAAGCTGTAGTCATCCTAGCTCCGCCCAGCTACAACCTTCCATTACACATTTCTAACACTATTCTTTACTTTCAGAGATTATCTGTCAGAACTGGACCAAATATTTAATCTGTAATTTATATATGTACTAGCATAATGATGTTTTATATTTTGTTCTTTGTCCTGATGTAATAACTGAAAAGTATTTCCTGGGGGGGTGGGGGTGTTTGTTTGCTTTTTCTTTATTGGGTATTGAATGATCTTCAAAGGATTATTATAAAGTTTTGTTTTGTTTTGTTTTGTTTTGTGTGTGTGGTTGGGGTTTTGTTTGTTTGTTTGTTAGATCTTTTGTTTGGTTGTTGTTTGTTTGGTTTTGTTGCCTTCCTAGGGAGGCAATATCTAGTTCAGAGTACTATTTCCTCATACACTTTACTTGTAATGGCACTGAATGTCATCTGCTATTTTATTAGTGATAAGTATTATGAGACCTTTCTACAGCTATTCATGGCCATCATCAAGTTTATCAACTCATTATTCCTCATCATTTTCTAGTCCATTTATGAGTTTTCTGAATAAATATTCTAATAATTCTCTTCTATTCTATTCAATGTTTCTTGAACCAGGTATAGCTTGAAGGTGAAAAGAATTTTCCTTAAGCCCAATTTTTGTATGGGTAAAGAAAAATTAACCATGAGTACTGGCATGAAGATAAACTGAAAATAAATGTAGTAGGTATATGGCAGGCTATTTTAATCAGTGTTTTTATGCACTAAAGTTTGAGAAGTAGATTAAAATGTTTAAAATAATGAGAAATGTACTCATTCACAAAAATCTTTAGCTAGATATATCCTGCCATGGGTAGTACTAATAATTATTGAGATGCTTTTCAAATACAGTATCAGAAGTTATTCTGTGAGTAAAAATTGTTATTATCAGAAGATTGTGGGGTTGGACAGTTCATATGTATTCTAAGAATTTTCTCCTGATGGGTGAAAGGACTATGCCTTGAGAAGGATTTAAATTAACACTCTTAGTCAGCAGACAGTCCATCCCATTGGATGAATGGAAATATGTAAATCTGCTTGGAAGTTTAGCTCATTCCTAAAGGCTGAAATGTAGTGGGAATATTTCTTAAGGTATAAGACTCATATCTTACTCATATTCTCAACATTTCTTATTGTTTAGTATAAAATCTAAGTATAAAAGGTATCTATTTCTTCATATACTTTATATTGATATCTTAGCCACCTAATTCAGTGCTTATTATTGCAAAATATAAGCCCTATATTACACCTAACCTTATATTTCTTAAGGCTTTTGAATAGAAAAGAACTTTCAAAACAGAATAATAGCAGATATTTCTACAAGGGGACCTTCTATAATCTCATTAAAGAGAAGATACTGTTACAAAATACCTTGAGGATATATTAATCCTCAAGTGGTCCAATTATGGTTGTAATAATTACAATGTTAAAGAAAAAGGCTTGTTGAAAACAATCACAATAAACCTCTATCCCATTTGAGAATTTTTCCATTTCTTTATTTGCAAAGTAAATTGAATATATCATATTGTGTGAATACATGTCACTTCTTTATACAGTTATTTTACAATGTAATACTGATGCATTATAAGGGTACCTGAGCTTCTTTGCAATGTGCAGCTGCTAGAGCAATCCACAGCAGGCCTGATGACAGAGCAGTTTTCTGTATTTTTGAAGCTAGCTTAGAAACAGAGCTCTCTGCTATGAAAGACTATTTCTCTTAAAATGTCTTTCATTAGCTTTTCCTAACATTTTTTTTTTATCTGTTTCTCCACCATCACACTGAATTCCTCTCCATCTAGGTAGTTACCTACACTAATGGCCGTTTGTTTACAGTGATATCACTCTTTTTCCTGAATTAACACCTGAAAGCCCTTGTGAAGCAAATACTGATATCTATTCTCCATTTACCTTCACTCTGTCATGAATGTCTCAGATGAAACCTAAAGAACTAACTTTTTTTTCTTTGAGCTTTTTCACTTTCTGTATTTTATTCATTTTTTGACTTTTTTTCTCTCTCACACACTTTGTAATTTCCTATTTCCATGTTTTCCCAGCAACGGAATAATGATCACTTTGAAGTGCTGACTTCTTAGATCCATTTAGCTGACAATGTATAAACACGAAAACCTGTTTGAATTTATCTTTTCACATGATAATTAGGAAAGAAAAGCAGCATTTTTTTATATTTTATATTTTTTATAGATAATGCCAAACCATTCTAAAAAAGACAGCACAGCAGTCTGATTAGTCTTATTACTTCCTTTAATCTGTATTGTGATATACTGGTAGCCTTTGCTGTTAGCATCAGTCCTTATTCTCGGGAGATGTCCAAAGGGCACCCTTTGGATTTTCAGGTTTCAAGATGATGGAAATCTATTTTCAGCTTCCAAAGGCAGAACTGTTTGTGCAATAGTTCTTTTAACTCCTTTAATGAGAGATGTCAAAATGAAAGGATATATGTGGCGCTCACTTCTGATAAAGGTTTGACATCCCTGACACAGAAGTTTTAAAACATCTTTAGAAAACAGATAAGAAAAAAGCCTGTTAAGCCAAAGGCAGCATATCATAGACCAATTAAAAAATAAACTAGGAAAAGGAACCTAAGTTTGCCAGTACAGAAAACCTTATACTTCAAGATATTTTTACTTATTTGTATCTATGTTTTTTTGTTTGTTTGTTTGATTTGGGGTTTTTTTGTGGGTTTTTGGTTTTTGGGGGTTTTTTTTAATAGTGTACACTTGATTTAAATTAGAACATTAGGTTTGTAAAATCTAAGCTATACGACTCAGGAGTGGAATGTGTGCCTTATGAGGAAAGGCTGAGGGAGCTGGGGCTCTTTAGCTTGGAGAAGAGGAGACTGAGGGGTGACCTCATGATGTTTATAAATATGTGAAGGGTGAGTGTCAGGAGGATGGAGCCAGGCTCTTCTCAGTGACGTCCAATGATAGGACAAGGGGCAGTGGATGCAAGCTGGAACATAGGAGGTTCCATGTAAACCTACGGGGAAACTTTTTCACAGTGAGGGTGACACTGGAACAGGCTGCCCAAGGGGATTGTGGAGTGTACTTCTCTGGTGACATTCAGAACCCACCTGAACGTGTTTCTGTGGGATCTAGATGATCCTGCTCTGGCAGGGGAATTAGAATAAATGATCTTTTGATCTTCCAACCCTGAACATTCTGTGATTCTGTGAGTATGAAAAATCATTTGATCAAGTTTCAAGATGGGATCATACCTTGCCAAGCTTTTGAAAGATAGTTTCTATATATAAAAAATAAGAACTCAGACAACCTGAATAGGGAAACAGAGAATCACAATTCAAATAATATTAAATATGATTATATTATTATATAATTGTAATATTATATATTGATATAATAATATTGAATATATTAAAAATATTAAAGCTGTTCAGTGTTTCAATTTTGATAATTGAATCCTTTTTTTGTTTGTTGTTTTTGTTTGTTTGTTATTACTTGGAGATTGTGTATTAGAGTAAGCTATCTATATTTAAGAACTCAGATATAGAAAATTTTAAATCTCTATTGTCTTGATGGTCCTGGAAACAGGCCAACAATAAATATCATAACAATAACACAGATATTTCAGAACACATTTAGAAAAGTGCCTCTTGTCAGAGACTTACAAAATTAAGAAAAAAATAACTACATTTGAATAATTTTATAAACTTTTAAGATCTTCAGTTTCTATAATGCCCGCACATATAGTTTCTTCTATACAGTTTGATTTGAGCTTTCCTGTAAAGCAAGAATCTTTTTCATCAGCTTTGGCAGACTTTGATTACTGGATCCACAGTTATGGTAAAACCAACAGAGAGTCTTTTGGATTAATGTTTACTGTGAAAGTTGCATTGCCTATTGGCTTTTTAAAGTAAAAACAGTGAAATAGATTTCTTAGAGCCTGTAATATTGTTACAATTATAGTTCCCATAATGTTCCATGTGAGTACATTCACTATTCATATATATTGATTTTAAAATCCAGCTAAACCGTTTACAAGCTGATTGTATGTTACAATTGGCTTTGTCATAGTTTTTGCTTTTCTAGAGATTAAATGAACATTTTAAAGAATAACATATTTTAAAAGGTAAATAAAATGGGAAAAATACTTCACCCTGACCTAAAGCTCAGTGTTCTTGTGATAATCTTTTCTTTTCAATCACTGTATGTTTGAACATTCAGTAAAAACCAAGAGAATCATTTAATAACAATAAATAAATTTGAATTAATTCCTGATGTATAAATTTTGTTGCCTCTCCCAGAAAACTATTTTACTATGATATTAATTTCCTAAATTGTATTATTAAATATTTGCAAACTGTCTCTTTCTTTTTCCTATGTAGATCTTGCAATGGACTTCAGTAGACTAAACGTCAGTGTTTTAACAGCAAGGTAGACACCTATCATAGATTCATAGAATGGTAGGGGTTGGAAGGGACCTCTGGAGATCAAGTGTAACCCCCTTGCCAGTGCAGGATCACCTAGGTCAGACCACACTGGACTCTCTCCAGTATTTCCCTGTCCCTCTTGAACTGGGGAGACCAGAACTGAACACAATTCTCCAGATATGCTCTCACTAGTGCAGAGTAGAAGGGGAAGAAAACCTCCCTCAGCCTGCTGGACCCACTTTTCTTTATGCACCCCAGGGTACCATTGGCCTTCCTGGCCCCAAGGGAACATTTCTGTTCTATGGGTAACTTATTGTCCACCAAGATGTCAAGGTCCTTCTCCATGGAGCTGCTTTCCAGCAGGTCTATCCCTAACCTCTACCAGTTCATGGTGTTCCTCCCCAGTGTAGGGCTCTACACTTACCCTTGTTGAACTTCATTAGGTTTGCCTTTGCTCAGCCCTCCAGCCTGTCCAGATCTCACCGGGTGGCAGCACAGCCTTCCAGTGTATCGGCCACTCCTCCCAGTTTAGTATCATCAGCAAACTTGCTGAGGGTACACTCTGTCCCTTCATCCAGGTCACTGATCAACTGTTATAATCTTTTTGTTGTATATACCCATTTTGCCCCTTAGAAAGCAAGGATCTGCTGAAGCTAAATGTGTACTTACATTGTCTTGGTCAATGTTAGATAAAAAAAATGGGGAAGAAGAACAAATGTGTCCATTCTTTAACCTAGGAATTTCTAAAGTGAGCGTTTTCAGTAATTTATTTTGAAAAAAAGTATTTTTCATCATTTTTGTTAAAATGCAATTTATTTGTAAGGGACATTGCCAAAAACATAAAATCTCTTCTTTAATCCCCAATGTTTCTAGTTAATGAGAGAAAAAGTTATAACAGAATACAAAGTGCTGTAAGAAGTATAATAAATGTATATTGGGTATAATTTGTCCTCATATAAAACCATACATTTTTGATCTGCCATCTTTTTCAAAGCATAAATCACAGATATCTACATTTTCTATCTGGAGCTTCATCTATTGCATTACATTTCCTACTCAGTCAACATGCCTTTCATCTTCCTTTCACAGAGGTCTCTCACGTGAGGAGAAAAAGTTGTTGATATTGTAATATCTGTGTGATACACTGAGCAAATAATAAAATATTTCTGCCACTATAGAAGTGAAGCAGCTGAGGAAAATGTAGTTTGGTAACCTGCATGTCTCAGAAAATTAAAATATACAAAACATACTAGAGAATTGGAACAGACCAAGTGAATAAATATTATCTTTAATAATCAAGATCTGAAAAAGCAGGTGATCTTTTGAAAAAATGATTTTGTGCCAGAATATTTGGACATAACACAGGACAGCTAAATAACAGTTCTTTCACAGCACCAAGGGGAGCTTCAGACCTTGATTGGAAGGCTCATTTTTCTGTGTATAGGTCCATATGTCATTGCCTTATATTCAGCATGTGCTCTAGCAATTCAGCCATCCATTCTTATGAGTGGATATGCACAGAAGCTCTCCTTTTCATGGTGATGATTCATCTGTGCCATCTCACACAGCATCTCAGTGACACCTTATTTCCTGTCAACAATTTTGTCATGTTTGCTCTTAGGTAAACTGTGATTCACAGATGTCAACATTTCCTTTTCTTTTTCAGTTTAACACTCTGTTACTTGCTCCTTTGAAAAGCTTGGCTATGGCACAATTTGTTCATATTGAGCAGTTTACAGCTGTAGGGTGAGGATATTCTGGGAAATACAGATCAAGAGTTTCACCTGTTTGCAGAAGAAATAAATAATGTACACAAATCAGAGCAAGCTGGACTCAGGATAATAGATTTTCCTTCCTGAAAATCAAGGTTCATGAGTATATAATTAGTAGAAGGGCTGTGCTGCAGTTACTTGCTAGTGGAATTACTTTAAACCAAAACTTCTCTTGAATAAAAAATGAGGCTTTTTATTCAATAAAATAAATGTATTTACTTGGCCAGAGTTTAAAAACAGAATTTACACAGTAATTATTGTATATGTGTCTTCAGATGTTAGTAACGAGATTTCCTTTCTTCAGACTGGAAGCTGAAGGCAGAGTTCATGGTTATATATTCAAACTGAGCAAAGGAATTTTATATAAATAAACAGAATATATGAGTCTAAATCAGTACATATCCCGTACATTAAATGGTATAAATTTAAACTGCAAAGAGTATTGTGTTGAAGTAACATTGTATCTTAAACTGAATTTTTAAACCAAACAAAATCAGTTAAAATAAACAATACCACTAACACACACACACACAAAGTTTCCAAACGACTATTCTGTGTGTGAAATAAGAAAAAGAGCAATTGTGTCATGAAGTTACTGCATTCCTAGTGTCAGTGATCTTAAGAGTAGAAAGGCTCTACAGAGAGATCTGGACAGGCTGAATTGATGGACCAAGCCAATGGTGTGAGGTTCAACAAGGCCAGGTGCCAGGTTTTGCACTTGAGTGACAACAGCTTCATGGATTAGGAAAGACATCTTCCAAAACATATAAATTGGATGTTCAACTTTCTATCTGAAGATTAAAGAAGTTCAGTAACAACATAGATATAAAACAAGTTATGTGAGCTTTCATGCATATATAATTAATTTGTAATGATTTTGTATATTTCATTTCCTATACTCAGTGATAGCTCTGTAATTAGGATTTTTTTGCAAGAGGGCAATGGGGCTATGAACCATCTGATTAAATACATTTTCTATTACCTATAAAAGTAATTCAGAAAAGATATTTTCATGACAACATTGTCCTGTTTTGAGAAAGTAAGCTGTAGTATAATATCAGAACAACCATTAATAAAACAAATATTAAAATTATTCAATCAGAGAGAAAGAATCACAGGGTAAACCCAATAAATTTCACTCCTATATCAGGTTGTTATGACTGTTCCTATCTATTTTTGTCTTGAGATTGAAGGCCCTGAGTTTGTACCCACTGGAGTCATTAGAGAGATGCAAAGCAAATCCAGCCTTAAAAATATATCATATTTTGACAAAACTAGACCCATGTGTTGATTGGATTTTTTTCTATGTAAACTGAAAAGGAGGAATTTGTACATTGTAAGAAGAGCAGGCACAACTGTAGGCCTTGCATTGAGGGAATGAAGTGGATTACTTCTCATTTTCTTCTTAGGTGTGAAGACAGGAAGAAAGTAGTAGGATGAAATATTGACTGAAGATGAATATTCTGTTATTCACCTGTTTTTTTTTCTCCAGGACAGAACTCCAGAACGGGGAGATTATAGGAAAAACATTTTGGCGCTTCCTTTACACTGCTTCAGAATAACTGTCTACACATGACAAGTGAGACTTGTGTCTCAACTACATGGACATTGTCTTTAAACCAATATATACATACTAGGAGCCTTGAGAAATTTCTCGAGTAAATCTCTATTACTAAACAAAACAATACTTTGGGCAACAAGACTTGACACTAAAATGCACAAAACAGTGATGCTTTACAGTGAAAGGATGCAAATGAGAAGGGTGTTTCAGGGGTGCTCAGGTAAACATGCCCAGCTCTTGGACAGTAATGTGAGTGTGCTGGGAAGGTTTTTAACAGGGGAGAGTCTCTGAGAGGGAAACAATAGGATGAGGCCAGGGGGTGACACCTCACCCCTGTGCAAGGCAGGCAGCGCTGTTGCCCCAGGGTGCTTCCCACCCTGGCCTGTGCCAGGGGCGTGCACTGATGTGTGCTCAGCCCCCTGGGACTGCCTCACTGTGGTGCACCCCTGCAGACGAAGTACCCACACCTCCTGCAGGAGAGGTGCAGCAGGACAACTGCACACCCAGGAAGCTTATTAATGGTCTTTGAACGAATTGTTAAGGTGAAAGTTGAACTTCCTCTATTTATACCTGTGATACAATATTTATACTCATGGTAATACCATAGACATGAAACACTCAAATACTACACAGACACTTATATGTACAAAACCTTGTTTTTCTTATTAATTCTATTTGAAGATATCACCACAAATTATAAGTATTCGGGTAATTTGCGTATCTAAAAACATCAAGTAATTTATTTTCTAACTTACCTTATTTTACTCAGCTTCATAACCTTCTATTTACCAACTCTCAACTTTGTTGAGAACAAAACCAAATTTTATTACCAGGAAGATAATGTAGTGAATATATGTTATTAATCAATCACAGATATCAGTTTAAATGTTGGATAATCCTATTGATTGTAGAGCCAGAACAGGAAGGTAATACTTTGAAGAAAAGTCTGCTAGGAATATAAAAGTGATTGAAAAACAAGGAGTTAAACAGGGTACCTGATCAGAGGCACTTAATCCTTCTAACTCTGAAGGAAATACCAAACTTAAGATACTCTAAATTTTCCTTTATTGGCGAGAGTCACAACTCTTTTACTTCCAACACTTATCTAATATTGAAGGTAAGATTGATGGGAGTAGAATGCATGTGCTTAGTCCTTCAAGGTTACAAAAGAGAATTTGCATGTAAGGGCTTACTGCCTGCTTTTGTTTTGTTTGTTTGTCTGATAGTTGGTGAATACATTAGCAACAACACCAATAAAAATGCCACAAAACTGACTAGGTTGTGTTGAATAATAAGTTCATGGCAGTGGAGTTAAATTGGGGATATATTTTGCTGAAGAATCTGGGGACAAGTAACCAACTGGAGACAGTAAGGCCCTTCTCAAAACAAAAGAGAAGCAAAACACTGATGAATCTCATTAAAGGTCAAAAATATTGTTTCTTTTAGGGATCCATTCTCTTCTAGAAGAAGAGTCTCAAAAGCTGAATGGAAGGAAGTAGACATGGTGAATCAGAGAAGGATTTCATAGAGATTTAAGTTACTCTCTGATACCAGAAATTTTATCTATTAATTTTATCTATTCCAGATTGAAAACTGTCATAAAATCCCCAGATACCAGAGCTGCTCAGTAAAAGGTGAACATTCTCTTTTATTTTTAATCTTCCTTCACTTGCCTTACAAAGTGTGTAAGTGGAATGCTTGTATTGGATGCAAAAATCATAAATAGAATTAAACATACAGGCTTTTAATTTCAATTAGAAAAACTACAGTCCAAAATGTTGATCCAAACCAAATAATTTCATATTAATTTGTATGAATTTTTTTTTTTCAGAAAAGTAAAGAAAATTACTCATTTCTTACATAACATGAATAACTTGGCAAACAACAACTGTGAGAAATTGTACTGCACCTTTTAGAAACGTACAATTGAGATCTGAAAAACCATCATCTAAATGGTTCAATTCTGTTTGCCATTCTCTTTGCTGCTCAGTGTATTTATTCATGTTGGATAAGATTTATTCATCTATGTAATACTATAAGGCCTATCCTGCTTGTAACTCAGATGCTAGGTTCTATCACAAAAAAAAAATCCAAATAAAATCAGAATTAATAGTGCAAAAGACAATAAGGAATAAAGAAGTAATATGAGCTGTGGTTTGGTTTTAGTTTGTCTTTCTTTGGTAATGCATAAGAAAATAAAGAAATGTCTTGTGATGGACTGTTTCACTTCCTGTGAAGAGGGATGTTTCTGCTGCTAACTAAAGAAAATTTCGTCATTGCAACTTCTGCTGACTTGCTTGGTTTTTCCCTCCTGAGTAGCTGATAGTTCAATACTTGCCCCTGACATATCTGCTGTGTCTTCCAGAAACTGAAAATAATTTCACAATTCTATTATTTTTCTAGTCCAAATAGGACCATAGTCATAAAAAGCAAAATAAGGAATCTTCACCAGATTTCACGTAAATTCAGAAGAATTTAGAAACCTGATTATAAACAAAACTTCTAGTCACAGGTAAGTCACCAGTAAGTACCAATATATTTCAGGCTTGGTTTATCTAAGATGCTTTCTGGTCAGTTTTATAATGACACAAATACATGCACTGGTAAAGAGAGTAACTGGAGTCAGTATAATGAAGAGGCAGAGTATAGTATCATCATGCCACAGATAGCTTTGTAGAAAATTTCTCCAAATTAAAGTTCCGGGGGCGGGGAGTGAGATCTAGTAGGGGAAAAAAACCTTTCCCAGAAGAAATTGTTCATGCTACTAGCTTATAAAAGAGGCCCTTAAAGAGAACATTCAGGTATTGTTCTGATATATACCCTATCATATGGTAGATCACAATTGAACATGATGAACATTTTATACCTGATAAGTTATTTAAGCATAATTCATCTGGAGCAGAAGTTAACAGTTAATTGTTCCCTTATGTTGGAAGGGAAGAAGAACTGCCCCCCCCCATCTCTCAATGCATAGCAGAACTAATTGTCTTAGTATTTTACTTGGTTCAGAATTGGCCTAAAGCATCTAGCAGATTAAATAAAATATAATGGAAAGTGGAGTAAGGTTGTAAGAACACTCTGACCATTTTATGAAAGTACTCTGAAATATTTTTTAAAATCATGATAATTACAGAAATGGTTGTGTCAGTTTTGAAAAGGAGGTTCTCTGTGGAAATATATCTGTAGTGTTTGATATGTGGGGAAAACACCACTTGTGTTACTGCAGAATGAGAGCAGGTTTTGGTTTAACCAAGCGTTCAATGATAGGTTTTTTCAAACTTGCCTGTGGCAATCTGGATTTCAAAGTTTCTCTGCCTTTAACAGAACACAGAAAATAGCACTAGTGTTAAGAACAGCCTATACATTTTTTTTCCTTTGGCATATTATGCAGAATAATACAAAATGAAACATCATAAAAGGATGAAATATGACACTTAGATTAGGACTGTATAATGTGTCTATCTTCTCTTTGCTTTAGAAATTGTTAAAAAAATCACCATATTTACACTTAGTTGTCCAAATGACAGAACTCTGCACTGCAATTTTATTGGAAATATTGAAATATTAAAATATCACTTTATTTTTGAAACTATTCAAGTGGTTTTGACACAGGTTCTGCATTTACTGCTGTAACTTTCAGTTACTGTTGTTTGAACTGTCTCTGTTTGAACTGTTTATTTTCAGATTTTATTGAATCAAGTCATGAATAAGCAATGCTTGCATTTTCTTCTGCTTCTAATGCTATTGTCATGCATAACAATAACACATCAGTTCTTTTAACTCCAAATCCAATCCAATTACTTAATCAGGGGAACATAATTTTCTTAGCAACACTACATGATGTTGTTTAGTAAAGTCATTAGTTATTTCTCACGTGAAAACAGAACCCTTACCCACATGCTTTCCCCAACTGTAATTGTAAAATATTCCCAAAATTATTTCCAAATGGATATTATGAGTTATTATTATCTGGTGCACACTATTTTGTCAAAACATGGATCAGAAAGACCTGTAACATGACTTGGAAGGAAAATAGATAGTAAAATTTATGACATATAAGGACTTCAGATGTTACTCAGTTCAGCTTTAAAACATTTTCATACCCTTCTGCAATATACAGATTTTTCTTCTGTTTACAGGAAAGATAAATTTTTTTCTTAAGCTCTGAAGAAAACTACAGCTTTCCTGTTAGATCGGGTTAGGTATTAGATTTAAATTATTATTTATTTGTTGCTATTTTCATGGCATTTTCCCCCAGTAGCTATAAAGGCACCTGCAGGGAAAAAAAAATAAAAATTCTGAAGATTGTCTGAGACAACTTTATACAAAATTCCAAACTTCAGAAAAGTGTAGGCTAAGTTCTCAAATTAATTCTAAGAGTAGGATCTTAGAACAAAGTGGCTGTTGTCTGAAAAAAAGAATCTTAGCAAGAGATGATAAATACTTCCTCACTTTGAGGTTTTGCTTTTCCTTTTTAACTTTCTGTAAGCTTCATCACAAATATTATGCTAGGTAGTGTGAATGTCTCAGTGTTTCTGCATTTTCAGAATATACAAAGAGGGATTACCTATATAGACAGATACCTAGCAGAAATAAAATGTAGAAAATGTTTCACATTTTGATTTGGTCTTTATTTTACTCCAACTTATTAAGCACATCATGATAAACAGCGAAGAGTGAAGGACAGAACAAACTGAAAGATAATCAGTGATGTCTAGTGGTTTTTAAATACACATTTAAAATAGCTAGGTGACAGTAGCATGATTTTTTCATAGACTTGTGAAGGTATGTGATTTAACCTGACCATTCCAGAAAATGGATGGATCTGCTAACTGACTATAAAATATGGTCACTAGAGCTGGGATGACAGGCAATTTTGTTTTGTGAATCATTTCAATATTTGGGTAATTTATTTTATTAAAAATTCCCCAATTTCTGGAGCCTTGGTCAGGTTAGACTGTTCTAGAGCCATGAAACTTGACATACGGAAGATCCTATGAGTGCAGAAACTCTGACTGTCCATCAACATTTGAATTAACAGATAAAGGAACCAAGGAAATGAATTATTTCACCAGTACAATTTCAAAGAGCTCTAGGCTGATGACAATCATGACTGCAGAAACATGATTAATTCATACCCCTGTGAAATTCTTCTACATCTGATATCCAGGATTCAACAGGCAGAAACGCTTCAATGGGCTGAACACAGTACTATCAAATTGTATTCCAATGTAGGTTATGTTAGCATAAGAAACAGAAGAAGAATATGTTTATGACCCGCATCTGTAACAGTGTAAATATCTCCCCTTTCCCCCTGAAGTCCTTCCTATCTTCAAATAATCTAGATTAATAAAATGAAATGTTTGTGTCAAATGTTTGATCTTGCCTCAAATGCAATTCCTTAACACAGAACTGCTATGCAGTCCCTCTGTTTTCCAGTAACATCCTCTAATATACCTATAGGAAATGCTGAAATTTTCCCTAAAGCATGATACTGATAAAGTACCAAAGTATATTTTATTTCTTTGTGCCAGTTCTATAGACTCAATAATTCCTGTCAAATCCAAGAAGAGTTGTACCCTTATTTTTATCCTTGTTTTTTGATTGTTTTTTTTTTTGTTAAACCATGATAATCCATTCTATACACATCAGTTTATCTACTCTCATTCAAAGAGAGAATCAACTTTTGATCCACTGCAAGTAATTTCATTATGAATCCATAGTTAAGCTTGTTCCTCATGAACTTGTGAGTTTGGAGATTTATAGCAATTAAGGTTAGATGATTAGCAACAAGCTTCTTATTTTTATCTCTCCCACTGAGTAAATTACTGTCGTTAAAAACTCTGGGCGTCGTGACTGCATTGCAGTTAAACACCTTTTCACATTTAAGGACTTTAGAATGTCTAAGTCAGTGAACTTAAAATCAAATGAATATTTATGTTTTACTGAGTGGGATGATTATTCACCAGCTTTAGTTACGTGCATGCTTAAATGGGTATGTAAAATAATGTTGGGTAATTGATAATGAACAGTGTAGATGAGTATATTAGTATTAAATAAACCTATTAAACTTTGCTAAGATACCATAGTTCTAAACAGGGTTTAGCCAAATAAAATCTGCTTCATTATTGAGGAAATACACTCCAAGATAGATGTCTAATCAATTTTGATCAAGAGCACATGGACTGCTTGGCTGGTTGAATATTGAAAAAGAATAATTTCCAGATAATATATATGGTGCCTCAATGATCTATCACACATACATTTCCTAGATAAACTCTTTACTTAGGGCTAGAAATGGTCTACTTAAAAAATGGCATAGTATCTCTTTAGCCTTATAGTTTTAAAAAGTATATCTAAATTGCAATGTCTTAGAACTTTGTTTGAAAAATCATAATATTTAATAAACTTGACAGCTAGTCCATTCTTAACATTTCCCCACGGGTCACAGCCACTGTAAAGTAGGATAGATTCCTTGAAAAATCCTGTTCAATACTAGAAAAATAAGAGCGTTAAAGTTTGCCATTGACAAAGAGCAGATATGATGAGATATTTACATTCTGCAACATCACTTCTCTGACAAACTGTCATGAGAACATGAGACAAAACAACAACAGCCTATTGTCAGGATAATTAGAATAATGAAAATGTGAAATAATACAAATGTAACTGCAATTATAATTCCTATAATGAACATAAAATTTGTCTCATCCTCACTGAGCAGCATAAAATATTTAGGAAAATTGAGAAAAAAAAAAAATCAGAGCTATATTTTGTAGTCTTTAGTAGGATGGCATGAAATTTCAAACTCTTTTATTATCACAAGCTGACACCAGGAAACTACATTTATCAACCTTATTGTTAGTGTTTAATACTGACATTAAATGATGTGTATATACATTAGTGTGCAAGTAAAGAATACATTTTGCTAATGCTAATGCTAGCCTCAATCATTTAATAGAGTAATAATACAGCAGTAAAGTTTGAAGATGAAGATAAAATATTAGTTAAAGGTGAAAATATTTGCTGTAAAATTCAAATGAAAATATTGTTATTTTTTAAGCATAATTTTTAAAGACTATACATCTAATGTCCAGGGCAGAGCCCTGTGTTTCAGTCTTTGGAAAAATTTTGTATTGACTTCAACACTTGAAATTAGTTGCTTCAACATTTCATCTGTATAAAAAAAATTAACTATAAACATGGATAACAAAACCACAGAATTATCAGAAATTGAGGCTGAAAGAAATTTTTAAGAGAACTTCTACTCCCTTCTCCTTTGCAAAGGCTGGGTAAGCTATATCTGCATAATTTCTGAACAAACATTTTACAACCTGCACTTAGGAACTAGAGGTGAGGGAGTTGCCACAGCCTCCCAACAAACTGCTGTAGTATTTCATAGTCCTCATTATTACACACTCTAACATAGACCTTCCATTACTTAAAATCACTTTTCTGATCTGCAGTGAGTTTTGAAAAGAGAACAACCTCCTTAGAAGTTCTGTTTTACATTTGTGAACGTCGCTGCTGTCTTTTACTTTCTTTAATCTAAACATACTTAAACATTTCATCTTACTTTTGATGTCTGATTTTCCAGACCTTTGAAAAGCCTCCTGCTCTCTTTGGGACTCTCTTCAGTTGAATGACTCCTTTTAACTTGCATTGCCCTATATTTGAAATGTTAAGCATTTATCAGCTCTAAACGCACTGTTTTATACCCAACATTCCTGTTTATAGACCCAAGGGTTGTGTTTGCTGACCAGTGCTGTAACCTATTACCCTAGACACTCCAGAATATAGTCAGCTGTTTTGAAGTACCCTGTCTTATGTGGCTACTATCAATACTATTAATCTTAAGAGAAAATATGTTCAGATTTGGATTTCCATTTTGCTTGCAATAAAAATTTTAGTGGAAATGTACATCCAAAACAGTATTTACTTATTTTCAAAGAATTTATTAAAGGATTTAAACTATCTGTAAGCTTCTAAAGCAGTAGATTTATTTAGGTAAGGTATTCTAACTGGACAGATTTTTTCTTTAAATTTAATGATATGTGCAATACAGCAAATAAGTACATTACACAGCAAATAAATTACCTCAGTTCTATGGAACATTTTTTTTTTTTCATGTTATGTCTTTTTGAAACTGTAGTGCTGAAAGAAAAATTTTATTTCTCATTTTGTAACAATTTTCCTCTTTTGAACAGTGAGTATAGTCACTGAAACCTGTAATGTGTTCTAGTATTAATTTTTGCTATTTTAATTAAAACTAGAAATAATCCTCTTCTGTGCTAACGTCTACTTCTGAATCAAAATTCCAAAGATTTAATACAAACGTTTTAATTTCCTCCTCTTGTAAATGGTCTAAAAGGCATAGAACAATGAAGAAATACTATCTTCATAAGATAGAGATGTACTCAAATTAATTCAAATGTTATTAAAAACAAAAAACCAAACCAAACCAAACCACCAAAACAACCAAAACAAAACAACAAAAAAAACACACACAAAAAAAAAGCTCAAAGAAGAAGAAACAAAAAGAGAAATGAAAGCTCCTGGAGACAATATATTGTTTCTCTTCATAGTGGGTAAGAAGTGAAATGTCGGATAGAAAATTTTAAAGTGGGCACAGTGTCTGAACCAATAGTTTACAGGGACCATACTAAAGAAGTCCCAGAGCTCATTTAGCTAAAATGCCTGCTGTTATGTAAAAGAAGAAAACTTCTGCCATTTATATTCAAGGCGCAGGGACTACAGAATGACTCAGCTGTCCCTCCATGTCAAATCCATCTTTTTTTTTCCTTTGTTTACAAACTGACTGATTCATATTCACGGAAACACGGTATCAGAGATCTCAGTTTTTAAATTAATGCATGTGGACTGGAAAAGTGGTCCCAAGTAGCTACTTTTACACCTGGTGATGTAAGCAGTGTCACAATTAAGTTTTTTGGAGCAGTGCAAGAACACTGTGCAGAAGAGGCAGTAGCCAGCTCCTTGGGGACTGCAGCTGATCGTCACCTGACTAATTGAAATGCCTCTGCAATGCTGGCTGCTGTTAGACTACTGTGGAGCTGGCCACCCTCTGCTCTCATCAGCCTGGCAGATATTGTATCTGTCAGTCCAAATCCAAGTAAAGGAAGTTCCTGTAAGCCATGTCCCAATGGCACTAGGAGGGCTCAGTGCACCGAGGTGGCAGCGTAGGTTGCTCTATCAGCTTTGGCAGGGATGCAGGGATGCCTGCTGTATGTAGTACTGGCTGTCTGCCCTGTGATTTAGGGGTTCACTGCCACTGTGCAGTCTTCACCTTAGTTGGAAATAGTTTATCTCACATATCCAAAGATGTAACATAAATACATATCTATACGTATATGTAAGATGCACATGAAACATTAGGAGTATTTTACATAAGAAAGTTCCACATTTTTATTTCTAAATGTCTCACAAGCTGGCGCAGGTGAGGAGTTCACCCTAGAAAATATAGTCAAAATTTTAAAATGAGTCATCAGCACTACAGTCTAAAATTTTGTCTTTGGTTTGGTTTGATTTCATTCCTATTCCTTTCCTAACGACTGCATGTCTTTGCTTGTTGAGTTATAAAAAAAAAAGACCTCTTTTTTTCATACTCTGTTCACTTCAGAATATTAACTGAGTCATCAATAACCATTTATTTAGCACTTCCCAAGTATTAATTCTTAATATTGGTCACAGAAAATAGCCAAGATTTCCTCTTTTCAAAACTAAGCTCAAGGGTATTCTTGGAAATGGCATTCAATTTGAACATCATTTAATGGAAATTAGTATTGAAATTTTTGTTTTAGGAAAAAAAAAAAAGAATTTTGAACATTTGTAGAGAAAAGCTGTGGCAATGATGTCAAGCCAATTTGGATTAGAAATCTATAACTTCACCTAATGTTAATAAAAGTTGCAAACCAGGCTATTTCAATGCAAACTCTGCAAATATCTTAAAAAATATTAGTATTTTGAATTAACAGTTTTAGTGGTTTGTTTTTTTTTTTTTTAAGTTATTTATTTGAAATAGCAGTAATACTGAATACGTTAATGGTAGAGCAAAGATAACAGAATTGGGACTTACATAACTCAATATCACAGAATAATCTTGGACATGCATCCAAACTTCAGACACCTGGAGACTAATTTCAACATCTTCCTTTGCCAGAAGGAGGAAGATGGAAGCTCTGTCCTTCATGGGAATTCCCTCACAACCAGATTTAGGGCTACAGGGAGGCCCTACACATAACACAGCATTTGAGTAAACTTACGTAGGGATTCATATGACCACAGAGAAGAAATAGGCAAAGAACAATATTCTGTAAAGAGGCTTAGGACATTTTTTTAGAGATTATGAAATCTTTAGTTTCATCCTAGACACAGGAAGGGATATATTCTTCAGGAAATAGTCACTGGATATAGTATTCCTAACTTGACCTGTTATAAAGGAGTTTCAGTGACAGAGACTAGAACATTGCCAGGCAGTCTGCTTAACCACCCTCATTATCAAGACTTTAACTGTCTTGCTGCAGTTTAAGCTGTTTCTTATTTCCCATCTGACATGAGAGATTATTCTTTTACTTTTTGAAAGCATTTTATGTTCTTGAAGACTGAGCACCTTCAGGACTGAAAGTCATGTCTCTGTGTATTTATAATGTAAGTTTTCCTTTCCTCTTTTCTTTCTTTTCTTTTCTTTTCTTTTCTTTTCTTTTCTTTTCTTTTCTTTTCTTTTCTTTTCT
>JAAGNO010005159.1:9051-21564 GCA_033439905.1 Ceryle rudis
GGCTAGCACCAGCCACATCAGCGCCCTCCGCGCTATAAACCGCACCTGCCCCCTTTGCTCCTCAGGCTACTCTTACGCTGTCACGAGAGTTCGCTTCTCTTAGGGAGGTGGAAAGCAAAAAATCAGGCCCCAGGGCTGCCTCTCTGCTCCGACTACCCCCTTCATGGGCAATCAAGTACTTTATTTTCTTTCCCCCTCGAGAGGGGAGGACCGGCCCATCTCCTCTAGAGGCAGCCCTGCAGGTTCCAACAGCACGGGCTGCTCTTGCTCACGCCGGACTGCAGCCCATCCCGCCTGGCCCCGCTCCCCCATCTGCCTCACTGCTGCCTTAGGCACAACAACTGAGGACACCGGGTTTTCTCACCCCCTGCCTCACACGCATGCACACCACCCAAAAAAAACTGCTGTAGGGGGACAGCCTTTTTCAAAAACCTCTTGTCACAGTGATGGGCCCATCCCTGGTGGCATTAAGGTACCTGAGGGGTTCTCCTGGAAACCGCGGGGTTACTCACACGCCTAAAACGCAGCAGCCTGCGCTTAAATGTTGGTGAAACAGCCTCTCCCAATGATTTAGTTTTTAACTTAGTTTAGAAGGATCATTTGTATTATCAGCATTAATCACATAAAGTTTGGTTTTGAAAATACGACTCAATAGTGGATAGAGTTTTCCCAAATTGCTTAAAAGATTAATAAAATAATCAACTTAGCAGAGGGGAAAAAAACACCACAAACTATTCCTGTAAGGAAATCACTTTATTGCCTATACATGTGAATGAGCTGTTTTAATACTCAGGTTCACTGCCGCCTCTGCATTTAATCTCTTCCCTTTTATGTCCTACTCTGATTTTTTTTAAAAGACTTTCAGGCTTTTTTAAAATTAATTATACAAATCATTAGTATTAAAAAGGTAATATAATGGTTTCAAGAACAAGCTTCACAGACTATCTGCATATTTAATCATCTCTGCTAATAAATTTTTAATCACTCATTGAGTTCAGGTTCTTGTCTTGAAGCTTAACTTGATAACAAACCTAGCAACTGGTAGAACTAATTGGTACAGAGTAAGTGAATAATTTATAAGAGGAAAAAGCACTGGGTGTTCTGGAGGTGTGCAGGGACCACAAGTCACAGATATTTCTGGGAGGAAGCAGGAAAACAGCAGCTGATTACAGGAATTTTGTGATACACTGCTGACATCCAGAGGCCAACAGTCAATACTGTTCACGTACGTGAATGAGGCTGTAAAGCATGCTGTAAAGCCAGATTCATTAAGTTTTAAATATTCATGCATTTCATTAAAGTTAACATTAATTGCACTACCATACACATTGATTATGCATAAGACCATAAGTGTTTAACCTCTGAAAGCTTGCAAGTATATTCAAGTAATGGGGTATGTCCCATCTTCGATGATTTCAGTGAAAGCTTCAGCTCAAAGTTGAAATTAAAAATGGAACGCATTACAGTGCTAAGGAAGAGTAGTTCAACATATCAGAACAGTAATAAAAAAGTATTATTTTACTAACCAAACAGAAATGCTGATGTAAGCCAGAAGTTGCTTTGTATTTTTATAAAGTAACAAAAATTATGTATAAGATTTTTTACTGACAAATGCTAGACTCATTTGCAAGCTACATCTATTAAGCAGTTAAACCAGTAGCTGAGTGGCTTCTAGCTAGAAGACGACGAGTAGCTATCAAACTATATAACAAAAAAAAAAAAAAAAAAAAAAAAAAAGGTTCTTGAAATAAGCTGATTTGTGTCTTAAAATGAGACACCCCAAACCCAATTACAACACAGAATAATTCTACCCCCGGGGAAGCACAAAATGCTACAATTCTTAAACCAGAATGTAACAGACAACATTTGACAGAAATTCAATTATCCCTGAAAGATCCCACTTGTAGCTAGTTACATACGTAATCCTCTTTTATTTGATGAGTTAAAGCTCTCTTTCAAAACATTTAGTTTGATGAACTGAAGTCTTGTTACCTTTCAAAAAATTCATTAAAGTGACTTGATAAGACTGTGAAGTAAAACACTCATAAGTTTAAAAATGTCATTTAATGCTGCCCATGCAACCTTAGTTCTGGCCATGTATGTATATGCATTATGAAACATCAGTGAATTAACTTTTAATCTCCTTTGAGCCAAGAAGATTTTAAGATTGGAAACTAAGACACAAAGGGCATGCCAACAAATACAATACTGAGCTTTAGAGCAGAATCTTGCAGAGCATACCCCTGCAGGGCTAATTACCCCAGATAGAAAGCTGCGCTTGTACAGTTATCCTGCTTCTGGTACCTCTGCATGGCAAGCTTAGTTCTCTCTTCCTGGCTCTGCACTACACAGATACACTCACAGAAGTACAACATTTTAAATTTGGAGATAGTCTGAAGTGTTTTTTAAATATCATTTCAATCCCAGGACCTCCTCAAAGTAAAGGTAAAATAATCACTTCCTTATGTAGTTTTAAAAGCCCTCTGCAAACAATACCAATTTCAATTGTACTTTAAAAAATAAATAAAAACCCCAAACCAGTCCTCAAGTGCTCTATGAGGTAGATATAAAATTGTCCACATTTTGTAGAGAAAACTGTTGGAGACAGATAGACGGGTTTTTCCAAAATTGTACCGATTTCTTCCTGAGCTGTTATTTTTCTTTGAGAAGGTGGGCATCAAATTGTACTATTTATAATTGGAAGCCACAGTTAACACACTGCAATTCTGTTTAAACAGCACTGCCTACACCCTCAAAAAACTTCATGGTCAGACATTGCCATTTTTCTGACAAGAAAATACTGGTTGCTAGCAAGAATCTTGCAAGGCATGTATCAACCACATGTACCATTTAGCATGCCTCTGGGATATCAGAGAGTTTTCTTTTGATTTTGTTTGCTTTATTTTTACACATCAGGACTACCTCCTTCATGCTTCTTCCTTCAGTAATATTTAAACAAGGAGGTAGCCTGTTAAGCCATTTAAACACCAAACTAGATTTTAGTAGTTTTACTAGTTTGGGTTTTATGGCATAGTCATGAGCAACAATATAGTCCAGGAAAGGTATGCACATTTGTAAGAAAAAAAAAAAAAAAAAAAATCTATTCTCAGCAACATTTCAGTTTAGATTGTAATTAAGGGAGCTGACAAAAAGCAGGAGGTAATACTTTACAGGCTAAGAATGCTTTGAATAGTTGCCAGTTAAAAACTTTCAAATGTCTAAAACCCATGCTCCTTAAGCAATACTTCATTTTACTTGAGGTATTTTGATTTTTTTTTTTTTCCCCCCCAATGTCACTTGTGAAATAAACCCTAAAAAAGCAGCCAAAGATTCTTCATGGTTGATGTCTCTCCCCCACATGACATAATCCCCACATTCTATTTTCTGATAGGTCCAAAGGTGACGAATAATCACTCACCAAGGAGTTAGCTTCTCTCCCAAGCATGCTAGCAAATACCTAAATACAAATAAAAATTACGGCAAAGCTTTGACCTGCCCAGGCAGATACGGACTACAGTAGACAATTTAATTTGCCAGAAGATGGTAAAAAAAAAAAAAAAAAAAAAAAAATCAGGGATGCAGAGGAGACTGTTTCTCCTTATTCTATATGAACCTCTGAAATAACAGTAGACCTCAGAAGTAATCATATTACTGAACTAAATCTGAAGAGCTTTTAATTAAAGCTATATTTTTTAATTACAATTTGAAATTATATTCAAAGTTTAAGAGTTACATTTATTAGACTGGGAAGAGTTTTACATGGCATACCTAATGTAATGAGCTTAGGCTCCACATATGTTGCATCTTTGGTACATGTTATGAAGAGCTGCTTTTTTAATGAGCTTTAAAAACCTGTATTTGCATACCAGAGGAAAAGGTCAGTGATGTGTGGATCAAGTCAGTAAATTAAGTATCACAGTATTATGTTATTCCACAGACACACAATAACAAAACCACAGGCTATAGTTACCAAACTATTCTAATGCTTCCATCTACGTGACCTTGTCACCTTACGCACACTGTCTCTGCCATGCCTCAGGTCCATCTTACTCCATCCCTTGCCCAGGCCTCCTTCATCTTCGCTCCTCACCAGCTCCTACAGCAGAACAGCTGCTATGTCTGACAGTCAGAGAATCAAAGCCAGCACAGAAAGGAGGGGCCAGATTCAGTGTGACAGACCATCTCCAGGCACTCCCTTGCACTCCAGCCTTAACCTCAAGGAAAGATGTCCAGGGCCAGGTCCTGAACCATCATAATATGATCAAACCTATTGGACAGCAAAGCATCAGGACAAGGATGCCTCTTTCAATTCAAGTCCCATTCCATTTGAGTCTTTGTTCAAGGATACAGCAATATCATCTCTTTGAAATCACAGATAACCAAAAGTACTTCTGAAGCTATGGTCCAAAATTTGACTCAGTGTACCACAACAGTTCTTGTTAACATTCTGTTAACAGAATGTTAGATGTTTGGTAAACTCTAAAGACTGGTTGACTGGTAGCTATATTGAAATTTTTATTCTGTGATAAGTAATACAAATAGTAAAATAAGCTAGGAACTTACTGCAAATACACTCTCACTAGTTTTCAGCGACAAGTAAAGTTCACTGATTATTTGTAAGTACTGTAAATATTCTAAATGTGTAAAGGCTGTAATGTTAACTTCATTTTTTTAAAGGCAATTGAAGTTGATTCCCTCCCCCTCTGCAACAATTCACAGTACTTAACAGGTCTCTCTCTCCCTCTCTGTTAGGGACTGCAGGTACACAATGAACGACATTATGCACTACACCATACTTTACGCATGTTTATACATATAATAGCCAAGTAAGGGACACTCCAGCTCTGTATAAAGATGCAGATTTAGACATTAGAGAAAAAAAGTCCTTTAGAATATCACAACAATAATAGCACAACTCAATACAACCAATCAGTTCTAAGTAGCTTTAATGATTTTTTCACCTTTTGTGTCTGATAATCCTCAAAGTAGCATTCAAAAATATAGTGCAAAATATTTATTCATTTTATTTACAAATAAAATGTGCAGTTCAGCTTATCCTCACCACAACAGATGTTATTCTTCTATGTGATGAATAGAAATGATGAGGAGACAAAAAAAAATTAAACCTAAGAACAAAATTCTTCCCTTCAATTACATTTCTGTAGTTACACAATAACGTTTCTTTTTAAATTGTTTTCAGTTGAAAAAACAAAACAAAACACACACAAAAAATCCCCCCAAAACAACCAAACAAAACCAAACCAACAAACCCAAAACCAACCAAACCAAAACACAAAGAAGTCCAAGACAGCACTGAAGAATTACATAGGAAATAATGTTTTTTCAAAACCATAAAGTTAATTTTGATGTGACAATCACAAAGCAAAGTTCTTATCTATACAGAATATATATATTTTTTTTTCAGCTTAAACAGAATCTTTACAATGTAATGATTTTTCTCTTTTTACTATACAAATTGCCTTTAGGGGAGAAAGTATTCTAGTATCTTCCTTTTCCCTCTGATGAAACAACAGATGCTTTGGTTAAAGAGCAATTCGTGCACAATAGTGTTTTAACTTGCAAGGCAGTACTCCTTTATTAAGTTGGTAGAATTCCACTAGCTGAATGAGATCAGTAAATCTGGTATGACCATCATCAAGGGTATAGAATAGCTTCCCATCATCTTCCAACTGTAAAAAATGGAAAAACAAGATAGAATAAAATCTTAATTTGCTTTGGTATTTCTTCCTAGTTGAAATACTTGTTTGACAAGTTGTCTTCCAGACCAAGATCATCATAATCTTATGATTACTGAGAGAAAGAATTATATGGTGGTAGTTCACAGCAAGATCAAAAATAAACAACAAAAATATTAACACATTCTTTCACTTCCTCTTTAAATTAGGTAAATACCCAAAGAGAAAAAACAGTTAAATACAGAAATATCCTTTCTGCACTAACAATGCTACTTTATGTCTCTGCTTTGGAATGAGAGCTGGAGTTAATATGAACACTGACTTTTGCAAAATGACAAGAAACAACCAAGTTTCATTACACTCCTAGATTTCAACCTTTGCTCCATTCCCATTCTGGCCACCTGCTACATTTTGCATCACTTATTTTGTAAGGTGCAATGTGGCTACACACTAGTGCACTGGTGTACTGAATGGTATTTGCTACACAAGAAACTGCCCAACACAAAAGTATCATGCTTGATGTAGCAGTATGTTCTTCATTGCAGGAGAAAGAACTGCTGCAGCTCCAAACACATGTACTAGCAGCAATATGGGAGAGAAAGAAGAAACTGCAAAACATACCTTGAAAGGCTACTTTTGACTTTTAGATGGTTAAAAATCTGAAATCAGTATTTCCCTATTCTAGGTTCCTGAACATTAGCTCTTGCACAACTTGTATTGCACTGCTGACTACGTATTTTCTGTTTCCTGTACTGTTGATGTGTCTGATCACAGAATAACAGGAAGCTTCAGTGCAACAGTGACTAATAGTATTAGTGCAAATGAAGGGTGAAAAGCCCTACTTACAACTATTTTATAAAAGGGAAAACAGATACTTCACAAGATTAAGAGAGTAGTGAAGGGAAGATCCTGAAGCAGCACTAAAGCAGAGCACCAGATGGTGTGCTAGCAAAAGATACAAATATCCTACCAAACTAAAGGGAAGAGAGAAAATACAATTAGCTCTCTTACCTGTAACTAAGATTTCTCATCTGAAGCAGCTACTGAACTGTTTATGACTCCAGGTTATTCTACCCCTTTCTATTGTGTCTGGAAGTAGTTTGTAATTTCTTTACTCTCAGACTTTGGTTGATCCAGGTCAAGCACTGCTAGTTAAGGCATTACCAATGTGTGCATGTGTATATTCCTGTGCTCCAGCCAAGAACCTGAAAATGGATTATCATCCATCGGACTTTTCTTATGCATGCAATTTTCCTACCAACTCACTGAAGACAAGGAAGACTTGACAATTCAGATATCTGCTGACCAGGATTTCATTTTTAGCTCGTTTTTCCCCCTTGAAGTTAATCCCAAACCTTGAAATTAATACCAGACAGATTTCTAATTCTAAAGCAATCAATATTCTGCAAAGTAAAAACTCTTATCAAAGTTTTGTTGTTCAGGAATGTAACGATCTTCTGCAAGCTAAAAAGGCTGTTACGACAGCACATTTATTGGAAAAAGACAGTCCGAGAAATTCATATTAATTCTTCTTTTGCATGGACTACAGAACAGCTAATTTCAGGATAGCTACACTGAAGTCAACTTGTATCAGCTCAAAGTAGGAAGGCTAAAAAATACATTACAGCTTTTAGCTTCTGCAATATTCACAGTGTGGGATCCCACATGTATCCCAAAGCTTTTCAACTTTTTACAATCAATTCCTACCACCCATCTGCAATACTTGTTGCACATGTTACCAATGTTAACATAAGGCACCTGTTAATGTGGGGGAAGCTTGAATTGGCAGGCTGCATGCCTTATCTGAAAGGAGACATTTTTAAATGCAGTATAACCTGAAGCAGCCTAAAAATATAAGAGAAAAATTATTTAGAGACTGATTTTTACCTAGTAAAAATACCTTGTAAATGCCATTTATTTATTTACATTTAGTAGGAAGGTTTCTTTTCTCTTTCCAATGACTGTAAAAAGGCAGGAGTTTAGAACAGCAGGATTTGAAGTTCAAAAAGGTAACTGATCTCCCAACTAATAAGCTACCCCCTTACTGCAGTAACACAAAATGCCTTGTTTCCTAGAAAATGATAACTTCATTTAGAAGATCAGGAGCAACTGGAAGCAAAATCTTTCCCCCTCAAAAAACCCCCAAACTTTTCTGAAGTCCTTAAAGAGTATTTTTTTAGTAAAAACAGATCACACAGTAAGTCAAGGTTTTGAGAATGGCATGAGGGTATTGAATGAAGCTAGAAATTAAATGACAGAAAAGAATTGAAATATGCCTATGTTTGGGGAACTAAGAGTTTCCATATTCACATTCTCTCTCTGGACTAAGTTCTTCTCATTACAGATTTGTTTTTACTGGTAACTAGCTTAGGATAAATTGCTTTACTTTAAAAACAAAAATAAAAAAAAAAGTAAAAGAATGACCAAGTCTGTAGACAATCTGTCAAAACACAGAATTCCAGATTCCTCCAAAGATCCTACAGCAGGAGAGAAAGGTTTTAGCATGTGTGTATAACACACAGATACAGAAGAACATTAGAATTGAATGGATAGTTTGGTTTTGTGGTTTTTTGGTTTTTTTTTGTTTGTTTGTTTGTTTTGTTTTTGTTTTTTTGTTTTTTTTGAAGAGGCAAATCATCCAGCTCAGAGGAGACTGAAGGTAACTGCAGCTTCCTGCTACATCTGCTCTTAGAGAAGAGAGGGTCTGCTTCCTGACAGGGAAAGAAAGAGTTGTCTTCTCAATTCAAGAATTAAATGACATCCCAAGAAATTAGAATCACACGCTATTTGTACAGAGTTCAGAAGGTTTTCTAAACCACACAACAGTTATCCCAAAGTAAATACAAGAAGCATCCACAGTCAATAGATCATAGAGATCTTATACCTGGGATTCTGATCACAGAGCGTATGCTGATGCTCACATGGGACCCAGGACATAGCTATCACTTTTGGATGAAGGACTCCTCCCTTGTTTGTATCTAAACTCAATGAAAATCCTCAAGAATTCTTAACCAACATTGATTCTCTCCTTTCTGCTCCCAAATAATGCTTCAGTTTTATTCTACAGGAACTTTTTTAGAGAAGAATATCAGCTACGAGCCCTAGGTAAGGCATACAGAAATTTGGTGAATGATCATAGGGGATCACCAGATCAGAAATAAGAAAAATGCCACCACATTAATTTCTTCTGAGGAATAGCAAAATTTCCTAGAAACTTCAGTAGAAAGAAATATGAAGGCTGGAATACTATGTGGTCTGGAAGAAAGGTTCTTGTGAAGATTGAGGAAAAAAAAAAGCTACAGGTCTGCTCAGTTATGTCAAGCATCTGTGGCTAAAACACATAAAGCTGAAGTGCTTCTTATCTCAACAGAAGCAGCTTGTAAAGAAAACAGCCTAAGCACCTCTGGAGAGAGTGGAAGTGATGGGGGGAAGGCTGGCCATGTGGCCAGCAACTGGATGGTATCTTCAATGAAAACTGATGGAAATATGATTTCAATTTAGGCAATTTCTGCTTACCTAAAGCTGCTGTGCTAAGTAAGGATATTAATTTTTTGTAAAATTGTCCCCCTGAAGAAGACTTGGACATGAATATACCGTAACAACATGAGTAAAGAAGAGAGGTCATTAAAAAAATGTCTGACTACAAATATTGAGAGAAACTATCCTGACCAGATGATTCAATGAGATGTACACACACGCAGATGGCAGTCCACCTAAGCAGATGACTGAATAGAAATCGTGCACACATTGAAAAAATGAAAAGGCAATACAACCTTTATTAATACACGATTTTCATGCCATCAGGGTTGCTTCTGTTCCAGCTCAAAGAGATTTGTCTATTTTTTCAAGACACTTTTCAGGATTTCATAATACTAGTCAAGCTTTATAACAAATCAAATGGAAAAGCTCAAATATGTTCAACTCTGCTTAAGATTACTCTTTATATTTTTTTTTTTAAGTGATACAGGCATAATGTTTACATCTTCCATCTAACAGCAGAAGAAAAAAGTCAACCAATACTTCATCACAAATATTCAAATGTTTTGTCTTACAACTGTATATACAACTGAAAAATATACTTACTGGTACAATTTGAAAATGCTTTATTTTTAATCCATGACTCAATGACAATACAAATGTTTTAGGGTTACTTTGACTATCACGTACCAGGAATACCCTAAAAGAGATTGAAAGTTTTCATAGTTAAGATCACTCTGCAATGCCTTTTGTAAACATACAGATAAAACCATTGTAAATTCATTACAGTAAGTATTAGTGAAAAGCAAAAATAATATTGACATCTTTGTTATGCTTTTAATCAACATTTCTTCGTAAAGATGTCACTGGAATTACTTTTTCTGAAATTCTTCTTTATCTTGTCTGTGAAAAATACACATTCCAGGTGTTAGTTTTTACACTGCACAGAATTACAATGCATCTCTTCAGACAGAAAAGTTTGTGCTTCACATGAAATTTTTCTTTGGGTTCTGGCAGTTACCTAAATCAAAAACATCATAAGGAAAATCCAAAAGGTAGTTCAACATGAAGTTTACTGAAAAGGTAACACAAGACATATCAGAACAATTTTCACAGATGGCCAATATTCATAAATGCATCCACACTTCTACACTTTGGCAAAATTTGCACTGAGACAGAGCTACACACTGCTCACTTCTACTCAAACCACAACAGACTCAATGGCCAACAGTGTCACTGCAACTAGTTCACTGAGATCTTATTCCAGCCAGGTTACTGACAGACATTATTTTGCCATAATCCTGCTGGGATAATAGCAATCGTCCTTTGCCGGTAACTAGATTAAGAGACATCTTTCATTGAATCACTGGGCTTGGAATATCATCAGAGAACTGTTTGGAGGACAGAGGGAAGTACCCGATTCACAGCTTTGTAGTGGACAGAGTCTGAACTGTTTGTACTGTGCAGTTCTGAAACAGATACAGGTAACCAGTATACCAAAAAAAGGGAAATGGAGGGACAGCCATTGGCAAGCATGCTCCTCTTTCAGGACAAAAAAAAGAAATGGGCAAGATGGCCTTGCAGGTATCAACCAAGTGAGCACTAGTGGCCACCTACTTTTGCCCAACCACATAAGGAGAGCACAACTACTATATGAAAAGATTGGATTTCAGGAGAAAAAAGCAGACAAAGGCTTACAGTGGCTTTTCACTAATGGCATGGATCCAAACTACTAATTTCATCCTCAAAGTTTCAAAAGTTCTATTTTTGCAAAGTAGGAAAACACCTGGAATTAAGAAATCTGGACCCCATAACCATTGTTTCCATCAAAACCCCCACCCAGTCTCTGTTGCTAATTCAGTTGTTAGAGAGGGATAATTGCCAACTCGGCATACGGCTTGTAAGAGCACAAGGCAAGTAAAAGGACAAATAAAACTTAATAGATTCAGGCTCTCCTAACAAGCTCTCTCTCACCACCTAGTGGCTTTTCATCCTCTCCAGGATATGAATGAAATTTTTACATTAGATCCTTTGCATAAAATTAAATCCTTCATACGTTGTCATTAATGACTGGCATTTTATTTTTTTTCAGAGAATGACACTAGAAGAATGTGCCACTTCACAGATATCCAGAGTGTGATCTCTACACCCAAATACTGTAATCCACATTAAACAATACAAAAAAGTAATCACACTGGGTAGGAAAGAAAATACGGGTTGATTAGGATTTATGTTCCCATTCATCAGTTCTTTTAAAGCCCGCTTTCTTACTTTTTTCCTTGTTTTAATAGCAAAGCTAAGCAACATTCGTTCTCCTTCACATAAAACCAAAGATCTTTACTCTTTAATCTTATCAAAATAGACCTACTTTAATTGTCAAAGAACCTTTAAAAACGTATTATGAAAAAATAGGTTGTAGTTACAGAATCTTAGAAATACTGGTTGGAAGGGAGCTTTTTAGACACGCTGGATGGCTCCAAACAAGTGCCCCCTCATAAACTGGTTTCTCTGAAACAGAATTTCTCTGAATGACTAGTTGCATTTTGTCATGAGCCTTTTGGTAATGCTATTACCCCATTCAGCACTCAGATGCCGCATCCGTTTGCAATCCTATCAGTCATTTACCACTGAAAAGTCTTCAAATGTCCTTTATGGGGTAAATTATGAAATCTACAATATTGTTACATCAGCTCCTTTAAGAAAGTATGGTTTACATCAGAAAACTTTATTCCGTCACAGAACATCGTAAGATTGTTGCTGTCCCTAATTTTGTTATTGGGTTATCCAATTACTGAGACTACTGTAGATCCCTTATCTTTTAGGAACCATCCTGATCAGTGTATTTATTGGTGCATATGGTATTACAGAGGTCCTATGACCTCTGTCATATATGCAGAACTTCTCCCTGCTTGGGATCACCTTAAAAGGCTCAACATGGATTATTTTTTCTGTCCTTGGCCCCAGAAACTAAAATCTCATTATTCCCATTAAAACCTTCTGCATTTCTCGTAATAATACATTTTTCCAGCCTGTCAAAAAGCACAGCAGTTGTCACATGCTGTAATGTATTCATGACTTCACTGTAATCCTGAGTATCTGACATCACATGAGCACTCATACTACCACATTCTAATCAATTCTAGGCAGTCCATGCAAGAGTATCATCCTTACCAAAACCACAGCTTGTATCTATAAAGAGATCCAAGAATAGAACATAGAAACGTCTGGGTTGGAAGGGACCTCCAGGGGTCATCTAGTCCAACCCCCCTGCTGAGAGCAGGGACATCCTCAACTAGAGCAGGTTGCTCAGAGCTCAGTCAAGCCCCACCTTGAATGTCTC
>JAAGNO010005160.1:0-15832 GCA_033439905.1 Ceryle rudis
CCCTCAACCTGCTGGTCATGGTCTTCTTAATGCCCCCCAAGATACCATTGGCCTTCTTGGCTACGAGGGCACATTCCGGGTTCATGATTAACTTGTTATCCACCACGACTCCTGGGTCCTTCTCCGCAGAACAGCTTTCCAATACCTTTCCAATTTCCTAACCTGTACTGCTGCATGAAATTCATACAAAATAAATATCAAACCCTACTCTCTGTCACTATTGATGCTCTGGAGCAGACACTGGGGAAGTCTCTGACTCAGTGGCAGATGGGAAGCAGATTCAGGAGCTGGATTTAGGAACTGGATTTGGGATCAAAGGCAGAAGAATGGACACAGTCCTCCCTGGACGTGATCTCTCAGCTTTATACTGAATATGACATCTATGGAATGAATTACCTTGTTGGTCAGTTTTGGGTCACCTGCCCTGTCTGCTGCTTCCTGCAAGTGTGACCTACTTTATGTCACTCCAGTGTGATATACAAGATTCAGCAGTGACCTGAGTCTCTGTAGGAGCAAATATAAGCAAGAGCCTTTCTGCATACCAGTCCTTGGTAGTAACTATGAACGTCAAGACCCATCACTTCTGGAAGCAGATGCTATCTGCAAAAATATGCTGTTAACTTCAGAAAGTTAGAAGTAGTTCTGTTCTAGCTCAAACTAGGACAGTATTGAACAAGACTGGACCCAGACCTGACCCTGGGGCAACTCTGCTAGCTACAGGCTTCCAACTAACCCTCTGAACTCAGTCATTCAGCCACCTCTCTATCCACTCATCTAACTCACACTTCCTAAGTTTATCTATGAGGATGTTACAGGAGACAGTGTCAAAAGTCTTGCTGAAGCCAAGGTAGACAACATCCGCTGTGTTCCCCATATCTGCTCAGCTGGTCATGCCATCATAGAAGGCTATCATATTGGTCAAATGTGATTTCCTCTCACTGGATCCATGTTGACCACTCCTGACTGTCTTCTGCTTTACTCTGCAGAGCTGGAATTGTATGTGGCTTCTGAAACATTTACCCTTTACTCCAGGAATGTGACTTATAAAGCGCAGTGTGAGGAGAGTTAACGTTAAGCAGATGAAATAGCTTCCTCTTTATTTATCACAGGTAGATTCCATTTATAGTGACCATCTGGTTGTTAAACTCCACATCCACAGACTCTTTTTTTTTCAGGTAGAGGAGAGCAATGCTTCATTCCTTCCAACTGGTGAGAGAGCCCAGCCTTGCTGTCAGAGAAATAAAATTTGTCACCTCCTTGTTCCTAACCTCTATTCTTGTCAGTTTATATATACATGTTTCTCTTTTACATATGAGCATGATGTTCTGCAAAGGCCACCCAACAAGGTGCTTTTGTTTCTCAGTAAGGTGCTACCTGCATTGTGGGATCTTCTGTTAAGGTTAAATGTGGTTTCTATGGACACAAGTCCAACAATCGCATCTTGGTTTTTTTTTTTTTTCCTTGTGTGACAAACCTCTTAGTGTTATCTTAGATTGCTATCACAGACTAATACTTACTTTATTAAGTGTGTGGCTGACTACTCCATCCGCTCTGGAAGATAAAGTTATCCATGTGCGTCCTCACAGCCCTTCTTGCTTTGCACCATTTAACACATGCTGCCATGAGCCTGCTTTGCTGCAGTCTTATTTCTGTGTTGCTTTTGCAATGGCTGAATCCTAAATCTTGGTTTTTTTGGAGAAAGCAGGGAGCAGGCTCTTGCCAGACTGACCAGGAGTGTGGGCTCCACACACCTGTCTGGGCTTCAGAGCACCACAAAGTGCAGCACTTGCGTGATGCTGGGAGTTTACCATGAGTAACACAGCTCTGGATTTCTTCTGAGACCATACAGCATGTTTTGGGGGATTTCAACCCCCCCACCAACCCACCCCGTGTGAAACAAATAAACCTGTCTTCTGGTCTGCAGCAGGTCAGCACATGTATTTTCCTGGTAGTCTGTTACATGTTGCAGAATTGAGTTTGTTTCAATCATCAAGGGGAAAAATTAAGAAAACAGATTTTAAGCTGACTAAAAGAAGCAGTCTGATTTGTTGTTATGGCCCAAGGTACAACGCCAACCAAGTGCTCTGTGTTTCAGTTCTTTGGTGCATATTTCAGTGAGCTCTGTCACAGCCTGGCAACTTCCAGGACAAGGTGTTTGCAGTTCCTCCCGGCTGTCCCTTGGTCACTGTCCCTCTGGTCAGCTGTGGAGGTGCACACTGTGGAGCATCTGCCCTAACAGGAGATAGCAGAGTTAGATTCTGTGTGTCCTTAAATGGTAATTTCCCATATGGCTAAATAATGAGGATTGTGTCTAATGACTTAAAAAGCTGCTCATTGTTGCATTTTTTTTCTAGCTATTTCTTCACTGTAGGAAGGTAGAGAAAGCTGTGTTAAAATAATAATTAAATGCTGACAGTACTAAATTTCCACCCAGTGTGAGTTGGCAGCAGTTGCAAACCAAAACATTAGGTCGTTAAAAAAAACCCCTCTAACTTGATTAAATACCTCTGTATGTTTTTCTAATTAGCTTTTCTTAAAAAGAGCATGTGGCAGTAATACAAGGGTGTACTTGACAGCAGCAATTGCTTTTTTGGGGAAAGGTAAAATACTCAAGTATTAATGTGTGTATATGTGTGTTTGAAAGGATTTCTTGCTGATTGTAGCTATGGGGATTTATATGTTACTAATCATCCATTTTTAAAAGCCACCATGAAATATTCCTGCCAGGAAATATGTGAAATGCCCTCAATATTACATTTCTGGAAAGAACAGTTAACAGTGACTAATGCACTTGGAGTTTTGCTTTGGTCTCTTTTTCCTCTCCTCTGGCTAGACAGCCAATTTTGCACTTGAGTGTTGAACCACCATGATGGACTTTGCTGTAGTGTTGTTGGTATTGAAGGACTACGAGACTCAGGGACTGCCTGCAGTGCACATCCTGCAGTCACGCAGATAACAGGGCTTCTGCCCCAAAGAGCTTGCTGTGGTGGGGACGTGTGAAGTTGGCTGAGGATTTGGAAGGGGAGATAGGGTGGTGTTGGGAACAGAACCCCTGTTTACCCCACTCCCACTCATGGCCCCTGCTCTCAGAGGCAGGCTCTCTTGACTATATTTTATTAAAGCGCTGTTGTCCGAGGGGACTGCAAAGTAAAAGTTGTCAAAAGGTGTCTTTATAGGCTGCCACTTTTTACTATCTGTTTCTTCCTTTGTTGCACTTTTTACTCTACCATGTATTTGCTCCAGTGTGCTCCATAGCATTGTTGTAGGGGCTGATACAGCACATGTACATCTGGAGCAACTTTCAGGTCATCTTAAAGCAGTGTTGCTGCAGCTAGTGAGGAGAGGAGGATCTGGTGCTAGTGGGGACTTGCACCACTGCAGGAAAGTGGCCAGAGCATCTCTGAAAGCTGTATGACCTCTGTGGCCAAAGCACGCTTCCCAAGCATGTACTGAGTGTGGAAGGATGTCCTGGTGCTGTGGCTCCTGCTCAGAGCAACTCATGATCTCTGGTGTGTGCATTACAGTGTCAGCCCTGCAAGGCACTGCAAGGTTGTCTTTCCCTCCTCCTGGGCCTTCCTTCCACACTTACATTTGAGAAAACAAGGAATAGAGGGGTTTAGAGAGAGGGTTTGTAAACTATTTCAAACTATTCCGTTGTTTGAAGATGTAACGTAGGGTGATGCAATTTTTGTTGTATAAATATACTCCTATTTGCACCCATAAGTTGCATATGAACAGCAGTCCCACAAACATAATTTCTGCTACCTGTAAGATACAGGGAAAAGATTCATCTGAAGGAGTTCAAAGGAGGCTTACCATCATGTGCTTACAAATTTATTCAGCACTTTTCTGGACTCCTTTAAGGGCAACTGGGATATTAATTTTTTCCCCTGGGAGCTGTAGAAGATATATACTTTTTATTTTTTTTACAGTGCATTCCAAAAAGCGATTTCTCAAGAAGAGTGGTTCCAGTTTAATCTTCAGATTATCTGTCATTTCTTTTTCCGTCAAGATAAAGCAGCTGAATAATCAGCTAACCCTAATTCAGGCAGAGCTGGGGACTATGTATGAGTATTTGTGTAAGGATCCAGATTTGAGGAGTACTGCTTTAGGTTGCAGTGTTTCAACTGTACAGCCTGAGTGCATCAGTTATTTGAAGGTGAGTGCAGGTCCTCCAGCGTGCCTGGCCACTGCTTAGGTGTTGGGTCCCAAGCCTCCTGGAAAAACCCTAGCACTGGAAAGCAGAGCAAAATATTTGTTTCTGCAAGTGTTAGAGCTGTGAATTTTTTGCAATTAAATGCAGTGACCATCAGCAATAGAAAATTTTGACCCATATTTCTCTTCTGTATGAATATGGGCCAGCAAAGAACCGATGGGTTCAGAGTGCTGTATGTAGTTGTCTGAGTCTCAGGCTGCCTTCATCCTGGTCCTGGCTGGAGGCAGAGTGACCTGCTCTCATATCTGCTGCGTTTGCTGCCCCAAAGCTTCTGTCTCAGTCACAGTCCTGCAGGTGGCACATGTGACATGCCCCGGGATGTCCCTTCGCAGTGTGCTGTCGGGGAGCTACAGTCTTTCTGCATAGGAACCCTTCCTCATGAAAATTGGCCACCACTAAACCGCAGTGACAGAAAGTGACTCTGAGAGCCTGGCCCTCATATTTCCAAGTTCATTGGGCCTTGGTAGTACTAGCACTGGGTTGAGACAAACTATTTCTTTCTTGACATTAATGTACTTGACCCTATAGAGTGCAAGCTAGCCAAGCAGTTACGGGCCATTAATCTCCAATTGCTCTTGTCAGGTATTATATTCATTAATCCAGGGCCAAACAGTGGTTTAGTTGTCAGTCTAGACCATGATAAGATTATTTTTTTTAGCTCCTGGTTAACGCCAGGTTCACATCTAGTTAGCAGTGTGCTTTCAGAACCAACCCCTTTTCCTGTGCTTGGATGGCTGGTTCAGTGAAAACTGGTCACTGCTCAGGTACCTGGAATGAGCTGCCCGCTTTTAGGTCTCCTGTGTAGTGCATCATGTAGCCCAAGGTACTTCAGAGGAAGCTCCAGAGAGTTTTTGACTAGCTGGGCTGCTTTTTCACCCTGTGACCTCTTTGGCCACAGTTGGGATGGAAGTGTGTTGCATTATTTCAATACACACTCTCATGCTGATCTTACTGCCTCATTTTGCAGGGGAGGAATGCTCCAGGCAGCCCGTGGCAGAGATTCCCCTTATTATGGGCACCACCCAAGGGTTATTCATCAGAACAATAACTGCTAAAAAATAATGATGCTGAGCACTAAGACTTATGGAGTACTTTGATATGCCAGGCTGTGACGGTTGTGTATAGGGGGGTATCCTTCATAGCTTGGATTGCTTTAAAAGCCTTCAGTAGCCTTTCTCTGGCAAACTGCTGGTACCTGTAGTCAGGAGGTTTTTGATTTGAGCTTTGCAAACTCAGTACTACTGCACTCATACTGATCTGAAGCTGCTCTTGAGAGAAAAAACTGTTTATTTTTTTAATACATTACGTTCTGCTTGCACCATTCTGTATGGAAGTCTTGTTTTCAAAGTATAAGAAGAACGAGAATGATGAATGTTGAGATGTTTTAGCACAGTAAAACCTGTTTTTTTTCCCTGTACAGTGCCATTTCAGAGAGGGAACAGCTTCTTCTCCATTCCTCTTTTGGTCTAGGTCTCTGTCTTCTGAGAATTAACCATATGCTTGTATTGGTTCCTCAGCTGGTGTGTATCTGTTGACACAGTATATCTGCTGACATAATGTGCTTTCTGCGTTTACACCTGATGTTTTTGCTGTGGGTCTTTAAACTTAGCAGATTCTTCATGTTTTAAATGTAGTCCTTTAACAAAGCTGTAACACGGGGGCTGTGAGGTTTTTTATTTTCATTAAAAGAACATTGATATAATTATTATAATTTTTATCTTGACATCTATAGGATTTCTTATGTGCCATGAAGTAATTGCCCTTATTCAGCAGATGGGGACTGTGATGCTTCAGGTGGCTGGATATCACCTAGCAGCCTGTGGCACACCTGGAGCAAAATCCAGATGTTCTGGGTGTCTGTGAAGTGTTATCACTTCAAGGTTTGCCCTTCTCTTGGGAAGCTGTCTGCAGCTGGAGGCAAGTCCATGATCGTGAGGCACACAGCATGCTCTGGCTTTGCTACTTCAGATCCAGGGCAAAGCAAGGCTTTCCAGAGGTGTGTAGGTAAAGTTGGAGCACAAATCCATTGAAAATCCACGTGTATCCAGGTAAGCTGCTGAGATCACTCTCCATCACTATCCTCGGCAGAAATGGAAAGGAGCACATCTGGAAACTGTGGGAACTGCTGTTCCTTGAGGGTTTGCTTTTGGATTTTATTTTTTTTATGGGGTTTTGTCCTAGCTGAAATATCATTTGAGGAGATAGAGTAGTAACTTTAACCTCTGTTCAGGCCATCTGCAGGTAAGATGTTCATTATCAGAGACTGGGATAAAATCCTGGTCCTAATGAAGGATCTGAATGACTTCTGAGGATCCTGAGGTCACCTGTGATAGGTCAACTTCATCACCTCTTGTTGGAGACTCTGGTAGGTCACAGGAACTTAGTTCTCTAATTTTTGTTCTCTTGATTGCTGCTATTGTTCTGTTTTTTGTTGTTATTATTTATTATTTATTTCCCCCCAGATCTAAGCACTATTATGTTTTCATTCTATGTCCCATGCATGCATTCTTCTGCTAATGAAGGAAAAGAAATTGTCATGCTTAGATTTTGGACTTTAAAAAATAAGAGCATCTTGATTTAGTTATATTTTTGGACAGGCTACAAGGGATAAGGTTGAACTTGTCTGAAGTTACCATGCTGAGACTTTACTAACTGCAAAGTGATTTGGAAAGATTTTTTTTTTTTTCCCCTACACAAATGAAAGGCACCAAATAACCTGCAGTGATTTATGATGTATTGTTTGGCATTTACTTTTTTTTCCTTAGTTCTTCATTTCTGTGCTACAGAAGAGCTGGGTTTTGAAACTATGTTGAATGGAAATAAGGAGTGCCTAAATTGTGTAGTTTGGGTGTAAGTCTTCAAGAAAGTTGAGCTATTACTAGGACCACACAATTAAGTCCTTTAGGCTGATGTAGGTGACTTCCTGACATAAATACCATGCAGTTTCTATTTTACGTGTTTTGATTTCATTACAAAACTTCCGCTAATTCATCTGCCGTACTATGATTTCTTTGGGTATTGTTTAAATGGGGTGCATAGAGTGTGGCCAGCAGGTTGAGGGAGGTTCTCCTCTCCCTCTACTCTGCACTAGTTAGACCGCATGTGGAGTATTGTGTTCAGTTCTGGTCTCCCCAGTTCAGGAGGGATAGGAAATACTAGAGTCCAACAGAGAGCTACAAAGATGATGGAGTGGAATGTCTCTCTTATGAGGACAGGCTGAGAGCCCTGGGGCTGTTTAGCCTGGAAAAGAGAAGCCTGAGAGGAGATCTTATTAATGTTTACAAATAACTGAAGGGTGGGTGTCAAGTAGAAGGGGCCAGTCTCTTTTCAGTAGTGCCGTGTAATAGGAGGAGAGGTAATGGCAGCAAGGTGAAACACAGGAAGTTCCACCTCAGCATGAGGAAAAACTTCTTCACTGTGAGAGTGACAGAGCCCTGGAACAGGCTGCCCAGGGAGGTTGTGGAGTCTCCTTCTCTAGAGAATTTCAAGACCCACATGGATCTGTTCCTGTGTGGCATACCCTAAATTTTCCTGCATTGGCAGGGGAGTTGAACTCAATGATCTCCAGAAGTCCCTTCCAACCTCTTCCACTCTGTAATTCTATGAAATCTACCACAGTGTTTTTGAGGGCTGATACAATACCAACTTGCTGCTCAAGACCTGCCCTCATGCCACAGTTGTTCCCACTATTAGAGTAAGTCATGAAGGATTCCCATCCCAAGGAGGCATCCTCTACTACTGCAGTTTGAGGACTTCACTCAGACAGGGTGATTTCACCCATCTGGGTCCGTTTGGATGCATTGACTTCAGTTACAGTGCTGGGTACTTTGCAATTGGCAGCTGTGGCAAGGAAAATAAGAGTTCTAGGTGTAAATCTGACAGTGAGTTGCTTGCTTTTTCTTTTTAAGTTCATTGTAAGGTCATGGCTACAAGTTTCACTTTCAATGAGGGTGTTCCTTTTTTTTTTTTTCCTCTTCTAGGAAAGCTAAACAGAAATTGTGCAGCCTCTTCTTACCTGTAGCTCGTATCTAGCATCATGCTATAGACAGAGATCCTTTCCTCTTCCAAAATATGGAAGATTTCCAGTTAATTGTCAGGGAATCAGGGACAGGGCCGGATTTTTTTTAGCTATGGTCTTCCTGTTACTCTTTTGTGTACAGCCACTTACTGTTTTCTGTTACCCGTTCATATTTAAAGATTTCCTAGAAATGGATTGATACTGTGAACCCTTAAAGAAAGGATAGGATGTGGAAGAACTGGCTTTGATTGCCGCTTTGGTCTATTATGCTCTTCTGTTTTCTCTCCAACATGGATGAAAGGGTGTATCTGTTCCTAAAATAAATAATAATCTGATTATCACCTGAGTTTAGCTATTTACTTAGGAGGAAAAAAGTTTCCTTAGAAATGAGAAGTCTATTCCAAAATGTGTATTGGGCATTTTTATAGCAGCATACAATGAATCCTTGGAAATTTTATTACATGTTATGTATTTGATTCAAAAGTTGCCTTTTGTGATAGCTTAAGGGTTTTTTTTTTATTTGCCTGAGAATATTAACATTTCTGTTTCAAGCTTTGAAAGAACAAACTTTCTGAGCATTAATGCATAATCCCCACTCAGCTCTCCTACCTTTACAGGTGCTTGTTTAGAGACTGTTCAAAAGTGCTTAGGTTTAATTGCCATTATGTGAGCACACAAAAATAAGAACCTGAGAGTCTTATCAATTATTCTGTTCACAAATTATTTTTTATATTGTCTCAGAGCTGTTCTAAATTGAATTTAGATTGAAGTTACTGAGAAGTGTAAAGGTTTTCTTCTAAAGGGGGAGAAGGTTCTGTTGTCTCCTTATTTAAATGCTCAGTGGTTATATGTTTTGGGTTTTGTTTTGGGGTTTGTTGGTTTTTTTTTTTTTTGGTCTGAATGTAAAGGCTGAGGATTCGTTTTATTTTTTTTATGAGATTGTTTTTTGCAGGTATTTTACCTGCCTTGCATGTGGAAACTTTTAGCTGCCCACACAGAAGTAGCAATATGGATCTGTATAGAAAAGTCATGAATGTCTGAGCTTCTGTGTCTTTCAATGAGCTGTAAGATGTTAAATACTTGAAATAGAATGAAAAAAGGACCTTGTCTTCTAACAGCCTTTGAATATGTTACTCAGGGGGCTAGAACTGCGGCAATGTAACTGAAAGGTGGATGGACCTGCATCTTCCAACATCCAGGAGAAACCTTTCTGTAGTCACAGTTCCTGCTTTGGGATCTTACCTAAAGATTTGTGAAGTCCACAAGGGAATTTAGGGTGAGTCATTGTTGAGTAAGAAACTGGAAATGTGTTTTCTGGAATGCAGGAAAGGACTGGTGTGTGTGGAAGAGCTCTCTGGTGCAGCCTGCCCATTACCAGAAGGTCACAATAAGACTGGGGGGGGCGGAATCAACAATTTTGTGCATTACCCTGAAAAATGGAGCAGAAAATATATTTTTTTGTGGTTGTATTGTAGAATCAAGAATTGACTTCTAGAGATCGTACAGAAGTACCCTATACTTAATGCCATGCCTTACCCAAATTATGAACAGCTTTCTGGCACTGAAGATAACTTGACACCAGTATCAATAGCAATAAAACACAACAGGCCTATTGCATTGGAAGAATTCAAATCATCTCTGACCTTGCTTATCCTGCCCATGTGTATTGTCAGTACATGGGGTACTCCAGAAACTGGGCTCTGCAGATTTATGGTCTCTTAGCTAATGAGAGCCAAGAGTCCTCTTATATGTATATTGAAACAAATACTAGGCTGGTGATGAGTACAGAAACACTGTTTTGAGCTCTGCCACAACCAGATGTTATGAGCATGAGAAATGCACTGGTCAGTTGGAATTAGTTTGTCGAACCCAATGAATTGCTGTCAGCTTGGCAGTTGGAGATGCCTCCTGGCAACCTGTAGCCACCTGCTGGTGGCCCCAGCACTGATGGTGGGTATTCATGGTCCTCCCACTCAGCCCAGTCCCAGTAGTAATGTCCCTGCTGCTGCCTGGGACTGCTTGCACTGCACCTCATGCCAATCTTGGGAGAAATAAATAAGGCATGTGAGGTGTGGTTATCCTTGCAAATCTGAGTTTCTTGTCTTTGAAGCTGGCAGGTTCTGCCCAGCTCCTTGTTTGTACCTGCCCGAAGCCTTGTGTGTTACTGTATCCTCGGCATGGTGTTCACCCTGCTGGCACAGTCTGACATCTTAATCTCAAATTCCTGTTCAGATCTTGGGTCGTTTTCCATTTTGTCTTTTCATCTTTTTTTCTTTTTTTGAAAGAACTTTTTTAAACTCAGGTATAACTAAAACTTTTTTAATACATTAAATATTTTTGGTCTCCTTAAAATTCTTCCTTTCTGAAAAAACACGCTGTGTGTGTTTGGTGGCAGATTGGTCAGTTTTTCAGTAACAGATTTCAATTAAAGCTTTTCATTTGAAAAAAATCTGAGGTTCTAGTTTTTGGGTCACGAGCCTGATTACACATTTCCAGACTATCTTGAAAAACTCACCACCAGATTTCCAGAGTTCTCTGGGAAAATCAAGTTCAGTTTGTCATGAATCCTGGTTAATTTATTCCCCGTTCCATAAATGTTATCCCCTAGCAGTCCAAAGGCTGTTATTACGCAGCTGTCATTAACCATCTGTTTAGCACGTAAAACTCCTCGGGGCAGGGATCGGATCTTTGCTTTGTACTGTGTAAAGCTGAGCCTGTAGCTGACACTTGAGAAACAATTAATGATAATGCAGCTCAGTAGGGTACTCGGAAACCAAGCTAATAAGAGTGGTATAAATGCCTGGCTGGCTGGGATTAGAGGGAATTTTCTGTGTCCCACTGGTGTCTCCAGCAGGTGAAGGGAAATAAGTCTTAAAACCTCATCTGACAAGGGGCAGTGAAAGAATAGGTGGCATTTCTGAAGAATGTGGAAGAGTCAAGGATGCAAGAGAATCAAAATTTGGGCACGTATCTGTGTTTTGCTAGATTATTATTACCCTTCTGAGATTTTACCAACGAAATATTTTTCTCTACCATAGAATAAGGGATCACTTCAGAGCATTGATTTCATTAGTGCTTGTCTTTTCCTTTGCGTGATCCTCTGCACGCATTGCAAGTCGTATTTTCCTTTGTATCTTAATGATCCCTGTGTGTCAGGGGGAGAGAGAGAGAAGTGCAGTAGATTTTCATCTTATGTTAATCCATCAAAATCAAGTTAGTTGCGAGTGATGGAGGAGGCGCATGTCTGCTCGCAGACGTCAGCACCCAGCCGAAAGCTTGCTTGTCGCCCAGCAACCTTCCCAGAGGAAGATGGATGTCCTGCCACCCGCTCCGCTTTTAGCTGAGCTGCAATATATTCCCAGTACCACATCCTCCACACACGCTGGGGACAGGCACACGGGCTCAGCCGGCGGGGGGTGTCGAGTCTCTCAATAGTTGGCTCTTGTGCCAGGGCTGGATAAAACACATTTCACGCCATCCTCGTTAGAACTGTTAATTCAGTTGACTACATCACGTTGGTTTGGGAGCAGGTGCTGTGAGCTTGTTCACATCGCTGGCATTGCTTTTCCTCTCCCTTGGGCTCTTAAAGCCACATTGCAGGCACCATTTCTCCCTCCTTTTTTAGAAAGGACCTTATCTGTAATAACAAGTAAAACCACAGGCCGTAAGAGCTCAGCAAATGCCATAAGTGTCAGTGACCTCTCGCTCTTTGGTAGTTTCTTTAGGTCCTGAGTTGAGCTCAGCTGGGGCAGGGCCAGGTGTGACCTCGCTTTGCTGTGCTTCCCTGTCCCATGGTTGTCCAGCGTTAGGAATCCTGGCCATGAACACAGTTGGACAGGAACCATCGGAATGCAGCCTGAGGAGCCTCTGGAAAAAATCAAAGGGCTCTTTCCATTGGATAGTATTTTCTGTAATGCCAACATTTTGAAGCCAAATAGGACCTGACAGTGTCTCCTTAATTTTATGGAATATTTAGTTATTGTGGGATGCATTTATTCACTATTTGGATTTCTTTAGAAGGTGTGCCAATCTCGCACTCTAGAGTGAATTTAAAATTCTTACACATTTACAATGATTGGAGCTAAGTCATGCTGAAAAGCTCACACAAAATCCTACCTGCATAATTGCAGATATGTTTAATGGTCTGGCTTTGGTGCTTTTATTTATGTTGACAAGCTCTTTACTTAGGGTTTGAGTCAGGAAAGCAGTTACGAATGTACTTTGCTTTAAATCTCTTAATAGTCCCATCGAAGCTAATGAACTTCTTGACGGGTTTAAACTTGAATGTGTGCCGTGCTGGATCTGGACCTGTGTGGCTCGGGCTGCTGTCAGATCAGGTTCTTTGACTTCTCCAAATTAGGGTATAGAAACATGAAAGGGTTATTGGGGAAAGCACCAGCTGTCCTATGGGGAAAAATATTTGCAGTCACATGATGCTACCCCTTAAACTGAGATAAATCTGCCCCAACCCAAGAAACATTGCTCCAGTTTCATGTGTTCCTCCCTGCCATCACCCCACCAGGAACAGCTGTTTTTGGGTATGCAGCTGCTCTGAGGCTCTTCCTTGCACCCCTGTCCTGGGGTGACTCCATCCATGTGCCCGTGACCTTAGGGGAGCAGGGTCTGCCTCTGAGAGATGATATTTATGTTAGCGAGCAGGAGAAACATGCAGTAGCAGTGAGCTGCATGGGGTATGGTTCAGCATGGCTCTTACTCTGTGCTTAGATGTGTGGCAGTTAGGTGCCATTTCAAATGCACCTTCTGTTGGCAAGCTCTTTATCAACTGACTGTTGAACTTGTTATTTCCTAAAGCATATGGTGTATGGCTTCTGATTGAAAACTTACTGCTCTGTCTCCTTGTTCTTTCACCTTACATGGATTCTTTCTTACTCATTTTGTTAAAGTCCTTCAACTGTAGATTGATAACTTCCATCACTTGGATAGTGGAGCTTTGCTCAATGACAATGCCGTTGTTTTTGTCTGTGCTGTTTCTAAAATGGCTGTACACAGGGTGGCAGAGAGAAGTACCAGAGCATCAGATGCCTAAAATTTAAAAGGAGGAGTGTTTTCAGAATGCTTGGTGCGCTTATTTGTTTGAAAGTGAATAAAGACAATGAAAAAATAACATGATGTTTACCAGGTGGGAGTCTGGGTAACAGCAAAAGGCTACATATTAAGGTTTTAATTGAGTGAATTATGGGTTACTGATGAGAAGCATTTCTTACAACAGAAAGTGTGATCAGGGTCTTGTTCCTGTCTCAGGCTGAGCACAGCTCTTGCCATATTCACTCTTAATTATGAGAGATTGCTGTCTGGTCCTCTCTTTAGCTGAGTCCAGGGAGGATGGGTCCCACTCCTTTTGACAGAGATAGTGGTTTGCTGCTCATGGGTTCCCATTTAAGGGAAATACCAAAAAAATGTTTAGATCAACTTTTTTTTTTTTTCCCCTCCCCCCTCACTGAGGAGTCTGATGGGAATGTGCTGTAAGCCGCATACTGAAGAGAGTGTCAGTTGGGGTCTGCACAGGGGAGCCTGCTCACCCTCACCAGTGCTGGTCCTCGTGAGTACATCATTAATTAGCATTGTAAAGACTCCTGGTGAGCCTGGTTCTGTCCTGTGATCCCGCCATTGCTCGGTACTGTATAACACAAACCAAGAAGGACCATTTCCCACCTTGAAGGGTTTACATTATAAGAAACTACCCTGTAGTATGTGGAGGTAAACTGTTAGATTAGAGCCTTTATCACAGGTGGAGGAAGGATTTCAGCCTTGTTCTTTGTCCTGTGCAGTGGGATTCAGCTGGGCAGCATGGTGTGGGTACCCTCCATGCTGCAAGAAGCCGGCACCTCTCCGTAGTCCACAGAGAGAAATGGGTGCTCAGGGTGCAATTTGACTCAGCCCAGGGTGTACTTCTGACCAGGTGATTGCCTTCATGAATGCCCCTCTGCCTGTCTCCTGGAGCCCTGGCGACCAGTGTGGCCATAGATAGAGGATAGCACTTTGCAGCATCCTAGATTATGTGGTAAGGTCCACACATGTAACGCCAAAACAGGCTCACAGCATGGTTTCATTTAACTGGCATATGTTGAGAGCTTGATTCTACTTGATGCTGGGTATTTCTGCTTTCCCTTAGGATGAGGAGTAATTGAGGTAACCCAGTGCCATCCAGGACGGTGTCCTAGAGAAGCACGGAGGAAGAGCAGAAATGCCAGGTAGCCAATCACAAAGGGCTACTAAAGCAGCAACAAGAATATCTTCTCTTATTTAAGACCATTTAATCTTTTTGAATGAGTAATATAATATTTATAATATTATAGTAGCTGTAATAACTTGCTTAAAAATTAAAACTAGTTAATGGGGGAAGTGGAATAAGCATGCTTAATGCTTCTCACTGAACTGCTATGTGCCTTCTGCTAGAAAAGTTTTATTTAAATGCATAATTTTCTCTCATTTCATTCAACACTGTCTGGAGCAAACACACTGTCTCTATTCCCTTCTGGATACACATTAGGCTGAAGGAATTTATCAAGCTTCCTGTGTGTATGTGTCCTGGCTATCTGGAGCACCACCTCCTACCAACAGATGAATTATCCCGAGGCAGACGAGGGCTTTTCAGCGAAATGCATTGATCTATCAGGTCGCTTTTTGGGATGCAGTACTAGGTCTTTTGTAGCAGGTGAATTTTGTGTATTTTTTTATGAATTATTAGATAAGATTCCCATAATTCCTGTGAGGTTACCCTCAGTCTTGGCCCAGCTCCCAGAAAAGTGCTATTTCCTCCACTGCTTTCCCAATGCAGTTAGGGGGGCATTTTCTACCAGTAGCAGCAGTCTCCATAGCACTGAAGGCTTCATGCCTGGGTAGAGATGGCATGTCTATTGCTAATTGAGAGGTGATAAAACACAAAAAGTTGCAGCAAGATCAAAATCTACTAGAATGAGGTGGAGATTCATACCAAAATTGGGTAGTATTTTGTTGCTCACAGAGATTGCTGTGGGATAGTTTAGTCTTCATGTGAAATGTAAGCCTGGACACTGGCTGGGTTGACTGATGGGGATGGGGTAGCTAGCAAGGGACAGCATTCCTTGAAATGAAGGGCCCTGCTAACTGGCTGAATGACAGAACTCAGAGGGCTGTGATCAGTGTTGCAGAGTCTAGTTGCAGGCCCATAGCTAGTGGGGCTCCCCAGCGGTCAGTACTGGGTCCAGTCTTGTTCAACATATTCATCAGTGACCTGGAAGAAAGGACAGAGTGTACCCTCAACAAGTTTGCTGATGATACTGAATGGGGAGGAGTGGCTGACACACCAGAAGGCTGTGCTGCCATTCACTGAGACCTGGACCGGATGGAAAGTTGGGTGGAGGGGAACCTAATGAAGTTTAACAAGGACAAGTGTAGGGACCTGCACCCTTGGAGGAATAACCCCATGCAGCAGTACAGGTTAGGGCTTGACCTATTGGAAAGCTGTTCTGCGGAGAAGGACCCAGGAGTCGTGGTGGATAACAAGTTAATCATGAACCTGGAATGTGCCCTCGTAGCCAAGAAGGCCAATGGTATCTTGGGGGGCATTAAGAAGACCATGACCAGCAGGTTGAGGG
>JAAGNO010005161.1:0-13226 GCA_033439905.1 Ceryle rudis
CCGGCAAATAATTACAGTGATAATAATAAAATTAAATTAAAAAAGAAAAAAAAAAAAGAAAAAAAAAGAAAAAGAGAAAAAGAGAAGAGGACAGGGGGGAAATAAATTGGCGAAACGAAGACAGAGAGGAAGATGCCGCTCCTCCTCCCGCCGCGGGTGTGTGCATGTGGAGGTGGGCGGGCGAGAGGGTGGGCAGACGGGAGCGCGCTGGGCGCGCGGCCGGGAAGGGGCCGGGGCCGCGCTGCCAGGTGCTAAGGGACGCGGAGCCCCGCGGAGCCCCCGCGGCACCGCCTCCCCGGGGCCGCCCGGTCGCACGTGGCCACGGGCAGGGGACCCGCTGGCTCCCCGGCACCTCCGCTCCCCGGCCACGAGTACGTTCAGCACCTTTCTTGTTTGTTTGGGTTTTTTTGTTTGTTTGGTTGGTTTTGTTTGTTTGGTTTTTTAATGAAAATATTGTTTTTCTTTGTACAACAAAACATATTATTTTTCTCCCTTTGTTACGCCACGGCTTGCCCACATCAGAACCCCTTCTGGCAGGCAGGCCGGATTTCGGTGGAGTTTTCCCTGACATGGCCACGGAAGATCTGGCATCATCATGTTACTCAATTTCCTGTTTCGTCATGCAAAATGTATATGCTGTAAATGCTGCCATTTTTTTTTTTTTTGAGGTCAGAGCATTTCCAGCTGGGTCAAGACACACTTTTCAGATACAAAGGGTCATTTGATGCACAGGGCATTTGTTGTAGCTTGTTATTTCCATGCTAATATATAGAAAGTGCTGTGTGAGCTTTTTGTCTTTGAAAAAACTTAAGAACAAACCTGAAGCAAGGTGACATTGCAGCTGACGATTTGAGACTGTAGCTCTTGGTTTCACTCCACGCAACACATGACTTTCAGGGGATATCACAAGGCACAGAGAGAAAGGGTGCTGGAGTGTGCCGGTTTGGGGGCAGTTTGCCTGGCTGTCTACAGAGTGGGGATGGCTGCTGGGAAGCTCTCACAGTAGCTCTGCCAGCAGCTTCTTGAGATGTTTGCTCTGGAAGTTCCCTTACCAGGTCTCCTAAATGTCAGGCCATAAAGGCAGGTGACACACAGGAAGAGCTGTGGTTTTCAAATTACAAGTTGGATTCCCATTTTGGTGCTTGTACTGCATTTTTTTTTTCACCAAGGGAGCTTTTGAATATGAAGCGCTGTGCAAACAGTAATTTAATTAACTCTCATCGCACCCTGCTAAAATGAGAGCTGTCTCGTCCCAGAAATGAGAGTGAAGACAGAGAAAGAGCTATCTGCCCAAGGTCGTTAAGCCACTTTCAACACTTCCTCACGTGAATCATAGAATCGTAGAATCATAAAATGTTAGGGGTTGGAAGGGACCTCCAGAGATCATTGAGTCCACCCCCCCTGCCAAAGCAAAATTACCTAGGGCAGGCCACACAGGAACAGATCCAGGGAGGTCTTGAAAGTCTCTAGAGAGGGAGACTCCACCTGTTCCAGTGCTCCATCACCCTCACAGTGAAAAAGTTTCTCCTCATGTTGAGGTGGAACTTTATATGTTCTAGCTTATACCCATTATTCCTTGTCCTGTTACTGGGCACCACAGAAAAGAGACTGGCCCCTTCCACTTGACACCCACCCCTCAGATATTTATAAATTTTAATAATAACCTCTCAGCCTTCTCTTCTCCATACTAAACAGCCCCAGGTCTCTCAGCCTTTCTTCATAGGAGAGATGTTCTAATCCCCTAATCATCCTTGCAGCTTTCCATTGGACTCTTTCCAGTAGATCCCTGTCTCTCTTGAGCTGGGGAGCCCAATACTGGATGCAGTATTTCAGGTGTCATCTCTTCTGGAACTCCTACCAGCACCCTTTGCAGCCCTGTAGAAATTTCAGTGTGATGAAGGATGTGGGGTTGGATTTCAAGTCAGGGTCTCGACTGCCCATCCAGTCCTATGTGCAAGGCACCATGCCTGCAAGCTGAGAAGAAAGTGTTTGCAATTCATTCTTACTCAATTAGATTTATTTCTCTTAAATTGACAATCAGTTTCCCACCCAAATTACTAAAAGAAGTGTATTATGTAGTGGATGCAGTCAGGTGGTGTTGTTCTAGGGAATAAGCGGAAACTCTACTTTGTTTCTTTAAAACAAAATGTGCATCAGGCTGATTATCATAATGGTCATTGACTTGATGATGAGTTCTGTTACCACCATTCATTTTATACCTGTAAAGGCAGGACTATTCTACCTTGAAGATAATTTGATTCTTACCTTGTCATGCACATTCTTAGAACCAAGGTAAATATTTTTTTGTAGAATTTGGAAAAAAAAAAGTCTTTCTAGCATATCTTAACACAGCCCCACAAAAACATTAGCACTTCTCAGAAATGAAAACTGATTTACTTTCAGTATTTCACATTTCTCCACTGTCCCTCTCAATATCTTGCTGATATTTTTTTTTTCAATAGGTTTTCATGCCATTCACACCTTATTCACTCCTCCTGGGCCGTTCTCTTTATCCTTTTTACTTCTAATCTCATTCCTATGTCTGTTTTCAGATATACCAAAGATACAGGAATTTGCTTTTATATTTCAGGTCCATCATTTTTCTTCCTCTTGTCCATGTAGAACTGACAGTTCTCTTCCTGGATGCCTTTCAATGAACTTTTAGCTAGTCAAAATGAATCTTCTTCTCTTTCCTCTGAAATAGCCCTGAGCCTTTCTCTGTATATGATAACACCATTCCCATCCTTCTTTTGTTCAGACCTGCAACTTCCAAATATTCTTTAGTTTATATTTTGGCTGCCTAAATGCATCAACAGCCACATTCATTTTAAGAACAACCCTCTGAAGTGCAGTGTTCTTCCAGAGCCCAGAAGACTTCCTTCTGAACTGTCCTTCAAAAATTTATGCTTATTGACTAACTTAAACTGTCTAATGGAAACTGCAGGTATGTATCAAAAAATATTCCTATATAATAAAACTGAACTTAAATCAAAAGACACTAAATACTTCCTCAGTTGGCTAACTTACAACACATGTGAGCATTTGGCAAACTTTTGCATGCACAGTTTCTGAATGGTCTTTGATTTGGGGTGCATTTTATTGAAAGTGGGACTTGGTTGGCTTCTTTGTCATCTTTTGCTTCCAAACTGCAGTAAAGGAATCTCTATAAGAGATTCCAAGTGCAGTTCTTGCACCTGGCACAAAGCTGATGACAGAGGGTCTTTACGTTTGGATGACTACACTTTCAGATATTTTACCCTTTGACAAATATATGGCTACAACTCAGGGGAAAGCAGTTGCTGGAGCCTGAGGTGGGGGGATTCATGTCTGATGTTCCAAGCCTGACAGGAGGAGCTGGAGGTGCTTACAGAGTTCTCTTCACCTCTATTTTAGTACATCCGTCATTGGCATGTTTGAACTTACGTGTTAGTGCTTGTGTGGAAGACAAGAGAATAAAAGAGAACAGATCATAAGTGGGAAGCCAGCTGAAGGAGGAAAATCTTGTGTTTTGCAGAGAAGCCACTTGCTGTCAGAAAGTGACCCTGAGCGTCTTTGAAGTCTCTGACTGGCCTTCAAGAATGGCCAAGAGTCATGAGAAAGCACAGGGTGTAGACAACGGCTATTTTTGCACCTCTGTGCTACATCTAAATCTTGTGCTAGTTGAACTAGAATGCAGATAGACTTTTGTCTATTTGGCTGTGGTTTCTTTCTGTTTTTTTTTTGGTTTGTTTTTTTTTTTTTCTGTTTGGTTTTTTGTTTGTTTGTTTGTTTGTTTGTTTTGAAAGAAGATTCTGTGTCCGTTTGCTGCAGAGCCCACAAGTTCAGGTCTGATAAGGTAGCGTCTAAGCTATGGGGCTGGTCACAAGAGGGGACAATACTGGTCCCCTTTTAGGAAGTAGACAGTGGGATCCTCTTCCCACCAAGGCTTCACAGAGACTATGTGCTTAAAAAGTGTCACACGTGTGCTGTAAGGAGGAACAAAAGGCTGGTACCTAAATGGGCTCAGAATAGTTCAAGCCCTAACTTAACAAGGGACTCGCTGAGTTGGATCAACTCTTCCAGGGTGGTACAGTGAGCTATTGTGCTGCCCTGTGCAGCTTTGTTCCTAGAAAGAAAGTAACATTTTTAAAAAGTATCTATGTTTTCTCTAGTCTGTGATGCCAGGATTTTCTATCAGACAAAAATTAAGGTTTCTTGGAAATCTACTGCCATATTAAAGGCTGCTGGTGCTAGCAGGGTCTTGATGTTGATTGTGTGACATTAGCTGACAAGAATATTTTGCCTAGCAGCTGAGCAAGGAGAAACATCATTGACTATGTACAATGCATAATGTACGATCTGTACATGACTGGTCTTGCATGATACTCTGAAAAGAACTGCCCACACTTGTCACACATTTTGTGAACACTGATAGCATCAACTGTGTTTAAACATGTGTTCAGCCACCTCCAACACTACATGCTGAGACAATCAGTTTTTAAGGGCTGCAAAATCTTGCATGCATGTCTGTGACTCTGTGATCATGAGATGTTATCACTTGTTAGTTTCCTGGCCAAAGTGTGGTACACAACTACGATGACTAATTCTGGTTTAACAGGAGGAGTTCTCCTTTGCTCTTCCTCTTTAGATTCAGGAATTTATGCAACAAACCAGGTAGCTGTCCTTTTTCTCCTTACCTTCTGATCATCTGTTCTAACTTTTCTTTGATCAGAATAAATGTTTTATTGGAATACAAAGGTTTCAAACGTCTTTCATGAGGCTAAGGAAATAGCAATGACTAAACCAAATAGGTCTGCAAGTATAATAGATGCCTGCAGTGATATTAAACCTTAATTTAAACACACTTCTAAAGTACATTTATGAAAATGCTCTAGTGTTTAATCACTTTTAAGTTGTTGCTTCTTACTGACAATTTATAGTGTTACAGACCAATTTCTATGGTCTGAATAGACCATAAAACTTTGATCTTTCTGAAATGAGTAAATTCAGACTTTGTCATAACCATGATGCCAAGCTGCATTACAACACAAAGAGGAGATCCTCTCTTCTTTCCCCCAGAAAAGGATATATTTTGCCATTCCATTTGTATAGAGTAAATTTAAAGGCTTGCTCAGGGCATAGCAATATCCTTCAGGGTTTTGAGGGATAACACCTGTTATGCTGGGTTGCCAGAAATGGTCCTGGCAATTTGCAACTCCTAGTCCCAGCATAAGGCATGGCTATGGAAGATTGAATCTATCTATAGACATGAAATAATAGATAACTATTGTGAATTAAATCATACTAAAGATAATTTATTTAATCCAGGACTGGCCTGCTAGTATGCAGCCCAGTAATTTAATTCTACTCTGTTCAAAAGATAGATTAAAGATACATACGTAAAGTAATACGAAAGTTTATTTCAGAGTCTGGATGCCAGATATTATCTATCTGAATCCATATAATTAATTAGAAATATTCAAAGTTGCTGAACATCTTTCACTGCTGCTTAAATCCATGGGAGCTGAGGGAACTCAGTATCTCCAGAAATCAGAGTGCTCATTTACCTGACGATATATGAAATTAGATGTGAATTCTGTAAGTATCCTGATTGGTCATACTGACCTTATTTTAATTCAACAATAATGTATCCTGGAGAAACTATGGGATCAAGAAACATCATGAAATGAGTGAATTTGTAAAAAAAGAGTGAATTCTTGTTTTTGATGATTTCCTGACAAGCTTTTCAAGATGGTGGTAAAGAGATGAACTCTTTAAATCACAACAATGAACAACCAACCAATAAAGATTAGCTATACACCCAAGAAATTCATACTCAGGGAGTAGGGGACTAGGATAAAATCAATTTTTTTAAGAACATCTTGATGACTAATATTTTTTAAAAGAAGAAAATAGAATAAAGATATTGACATGCCCAAGGGCATGTCGGGAAGTCTATCTGAAATACAGCAGAAATAGTAAGTTTATTTAAAAGCTGATGTTGTGAACAAATCTGTGAGACCAGGCAGATGTCTCATGTTATGCCCAGTACCCATCCCATTGTTCCTCTGCTATTTACATTAGCTTTTGCAGTTCTTTAAAATGCAAGCAAAATCCATTTTCATTAAATCAAAATGAAATCAATGAAAGCAAAATTTAATCCATAATTTACAAGGCTTTGGGTATTGTGTATTCTGTGAAAGTCCTTCCCTAGAGACTATGGCAGTGCTGTAGGCCAAGGCAATGCTCTGTGCCTGTGTGCTCAGTGGTTATTAAACGTGCATGCATTTAATAATGTGTTTATGGAGGAGTCAAGTTCTGTAGAAAAAACATCAAACTGATAAAATTAAGCTAACTGGAACTTCGTGGTATAAATATAGAAAAACTTCCTGATCTGCTGGAGACAGGGAAGTCTCCAGCACTGCTGGTGTGGCCACTTCCCCCAGGTCTCCCTTGCAGCACAGAGTTGGTCAATGACAGTTGCACCTCCCTGACATGCTACAGAGCTCAGGCTGCAAATAAGAAAAAAATGCAAATAGCAGACAAAAATGTCAAAGCATACAGCTCTACTAGCAGTCATGCTTAAAAATATTCTGAGGTACCTGTGCAGTAACCTATTTCTCTCTCTGGTTTTGGGCTTCATATAGCAGCTGTCATTACAGTAATGAACTGATAAGATCTGCTGTTGCCTAATTACAGGACTAGAAATGACACGCATTCCTGCAGTCTAGTTAAGTACTCCATATCTGAATCCCCTGATTTCAAGGATAGTCTTTGGGAAATTATCTTTAGAGCAGATAATTTTTTTTTAATGTGCACTTGATTGAAGTGAGGAGTCTATCATATTGTAGAATTATTGATTATGATAAGTACTTCGAACTTACACAGAGTTTTTCATTTCAGAATCTCCTAGTATTTTGCTACAAGGGGCAAATATTATTAGTCTCATTGCAGATTGAAAACTTGGAGGAAAATGAGAAAATGTATTATTTATTTAGGATTCTGTTCAACTGGTGACTAGATAGCTCAAGACTAGCTACCTTTTCCTTTAATGTCCTTGAGGGGATCCTACAAGGGAAAGACCTTTAGTTTCATTTTTTTAGGATGGAAGAGTCTTCCATACAGATCCTGATGCTATAGATTTTGGGTACAAAACAAGACGGCTCACAGCCTCCAACTGGATACAGCATCTCCAAGTTTTGTTTCCCAGAGCAGCTCCCCTCTCTTTGTACAATAACCAGGAAGTTCTGTGTGGTCATATTAATGATAGGAGCACAGTATTACAGGGGAAAAGATATCTTAAAAAGATTTTATGTGTCTGCCTTAATTGTCAGTATATGCCTCTACACGGGTAGATCTGCCTTCGTGTCAGCTCCTGACACCTTTGGAGATGGAAAGCTGAACCTGCTCCCTACCAGCATCTGTTTTATTGTCTTCCAGATTTGTAGGCTTACTCCTGTCTGAGCTTACATACCTATAGCATCCTATCTGGGACACTTGGTGTGATGAGAAGTTGAACTTCTGAGTGAACACCACCTGCCTTGTCCTACAGCCTCTTCTGGTAAATGGGGGTTAGTGGAATATGCTGTTCACTTAGCAATGCATACAACTAATTATGTACATTCTTACAGCAAACAAGACCCTGTGATAAAGCTCTGGGTAACCAGAAGGCAGAAGATGTATTACAATATATAGAACATATAAATTCATTTATGTATATTACCATTTTATAGCTAAAATTTACAGATACATATAGTGTATATTATATGTTAGTGGGTGTCTACTGTATCTCTTATAATAAATAAATTTTAACGCCCCCCGAAAATGGGTTTAGAACTTGTATTTGATGCATGAATTTGACTGTAGTTTGTTAGGGTGTCCTTCATCCAAAATGGCCATTAGAAAATGCTGTCTTCCTAAAGCCTGGCTTTGGCAGCAAATCGTAGCCTGACCCTGCATATTTTGTGCACTCAAGCACTGAAATCGCATTGGAAATGTTAGGGACTAGCGTACACAAAGCTGCCTGACACAGTATGTTTTCATTATTACTATCATGGCCTAATGCAGCTGTAAAAGGAAAGAGTAAGTGCATTTTCTAAGTGCATTCTGAAATATTCATGTTCATTTCAAATGCTACCTGGTTCAAGTTGCTTTTCTAAAAGACTGTAATCTCAAAAACACTGTTTTCAGACAGATTTGTGGTGCTGATTTTGCAGAGTCCATCACACCATGGCTTTACTCCCTGTGTGTGTGTGACTGTGGGAAGTCACATCTTTGGCCCTCTCAGGCACCATTAGAGCTGACTGGAAGCTCATTGAAGCCAGTGAATGCAGACAGGTACATAAAGCATAGCCTGTGCTGAAGCACTTTCCCAACTTTGGTCCATAATGGGGAGTCCAGGATGTAATGATTACTTAGATGTTACAAGGGTACCATCAGAGGGAAGGAGCAGCCTGGAGAGGAACTTTATCATAGGCTGTGGTTGCACAGATGTCTCTTTTGCTTTGATCCAGGCTGGGGCATGTGTCCAAGTTAAGAACAATACCTCCAAGCCTTGAGCTCAGATAAATTCCCAGAAAGGCCAGTGCAGAGTCAGAAACAGGCCTACACTAGCATTTTTAACCCACATGAGTTGCCTACAAGAACTTGTCTGGGGCTTGACTTCCCACCACTGAACAAGGGCCTTTTTCTCCTGCCCTTTGTCCCCTTCCCCGACTGGGTGCTCAAAAGTCCCCTCTGTGCTGCTATTCCTCTTCACCAGAGCAGGTCCCTTTCTGGGACCCAGGAAGCCTCAGTAGGGTCATGCCAACACTGGAGGTGGCAGGGGCAGGACCAGGGTGACTGGAACCAGAGCAGGGTCACAGTGTTGCCAGACCTGGTGAGAGCTGCCTGAAAATACAGGGGAATGGGATAGTGTTGTAAACCTCCAGTAAGACTGAGAGAGATGTTCTATATTTCAGCCCAGAGGCAGCACCAGAGCTTGTTCCAGCTCCCTGCACCAGGCAGCACAGTCCTATGGGAGCTGCATGTCTCTCTGGTTTATAAAATTGCATTTATTCCTGCATCCCAGGTGAATGGAACAATTCCACAGTTTTTCTGGGGTTTTGTAGTTTTTGGTTTTTGCACTAAAGTCTGTGGTTTAGTACAAAGATAAGAGGTGTGCAAAACCTGGGTGTCAAATGACAGATCCACTGGCAGTGACAGCCAAAAAAGTAGCTGAGGTCAACCAGACTCCCCTCCTCTCTTCTTGGCTGAGACAGGACAAATCCAGCCCCACAACTCCCCCCATACCACCTAATGCTTGGAGCATGCCTGACATAGGAAGTGTCAAGATTTTGACTGTCATTTTAAGAACGCTAAATCAGAATTTTAAATGAAAGAGTGACCAGACTTTGGAGCATGCCCACTTCTTGCAGGAGAAAAACCCAAACAAAACCACCTGTGTGTGCTACAGAGAATTAGGAAAGTAAAAATATGGTATATCAGAACTTGTTTTACTTGCATAATTATGTTTGAAAATGTTCTGGGTTTAACCAGGGGAGTGACCAATAGTAAATTGCTGGGAACCTCACCCCACTCACAGTAAATATTCAGCAAGCAGAGAGGCAGAGTCCATAAATGATCAAGAAGCTCTCAAAGCTTACAGCAGTATGCAATTATTACAATCTGAGTATTTTTTAAGCAGAGCAAATATTTGCTTTCAACTTCACGGCTAGCTTTTGCTGGTGACATATGCAGCCTCCCTGGGCACAAGCATTCACTTGCTCCTTGTTTGCCTTTTGGTTTTCATGCAGAAGGAGGGTTCGGTGCCAGCCTGTAGTATTACATACATAAAGCTGTTTGCTTTTCTCTGACGTTCATCTAGTTTGAAAAGGCTACTGATGCTTTGCATTTAATTCCTCATGTGGATTAAGCAAACATGTGCCACTCACAACAAACACGTCTGCTCATGACTCATTAAGCTGTGTTTCCTAACCAGGTAATCAATTGCCTGAAAATGCTGTGACAACAGAGTTGATGAGCTGTGTAATGTGAAGAGGATGGTGACACAACCAAAGGTCACCTTCTTCAGGCCTTTTGTGCAAAACAGCACTGCATTGGGACTTTCAAAAACAGAAAGATTTTTTTCCCCATCATTTTAATCTCATGTTTGGAAAATTTCTCTATTAAATTTGTGGTTTCTCCCTGCTTTTTTCCTTATCTTTTTTCCCTTTATTAAGGCTAGGTTATATCACAGATAACATTATGCCATGTTACATCATGGAAAGGGTGGAGCATCAATGTCTTTAGTTAAAGGACAGACAAAACTTTCTCTTTTCATTGCCTTCAGAGCATAACATTTTGCTCATTGAAATACGCCACTTCCAGCTCGCTTGCCTTGTCTGGCTGATTGAGACCTTACCCTGGTATACCTGATGGGACACAAGGACAAGAAGCACACACTATGCCCTTCCTTAGCTTAGTGACAGTATGAAAGCCTAGGTGGTCCCTCTGGAGCTGTTTGAGTATGGATAATTATTTCTGTGCACTCTAAGAGCTTTAGAGTCCATGCTGTATGTTTGGAGAGTGAAATAAAATTTTTTAAAATAACTTTTCAATCTAAAGTTGAACTGCTCTTGGAGAATACTTGACTACTAACAAAAATAACTGCCTTCCCCTGCATTAATCCGGTCTAAAAATACTGTGTCATACAGAATTCACTCATATTTCATTTGCAAGCCTATCATTTTTCCTAAGAAATTATTTCTTACTGTGAAAGTGTTTATTTCCTCCCATTCCAGTGACACGAGGCTATTAATGGCATTACACTAATGTCTGAACTGTGCATATCATTGACATGCTGCTGCAGTAAAACTTGCCCTCTGGGTTTCTTCTCTTTTAGATTACTCTGTGTTAGCACTTCATACAGGATGGCAATGACATGAGACACAGTTCAGGCAGACAGAGGGAACTAACACATGCTTTCAAGCTGAAGTTTGTGCGCTGAGTAACAGAAACTTCTAAGCACACATGACCTTCTTCAGGTGAGATGTAGAAGCAAACTTGAAAGCTCAGCAGAAATGGAGGAAAACTTTTCTAAGCTGAATCAGGTGTGCATAAGTTAAGCCACCTGACAGAAAAGGTAGTTGGTACTTGAAACACAAAGCGGAGAGGTTTGATAAATTTATCCCCTAAGTGTGGGGGAGGGATAATGTATTACCTGCCTGACGTGAGGGTGAAAAGGGAGCAGAATGTGATGTGCGATGAAACTTAGTTTCACAGCAAATGCATGTTTGCTGCTTCTGTTTCAGGCCTGCACAAGAGCTTGTGCTCCTGCAAGCTGTTTTTTTAATTATTATTTTTAAGTTAGACCAGTTCATCTAATAAAAGATATAACCTCTACCTACAAAACTTGTCTTCTTATGTTCTTACTCCTTTTTGGCTACAATAATGCTATTTCTTTGGATACAAATATTCACCGAATACAATTTACTTTGATATATATCATAGCATATTTTCATCTTTCATTTTACAGCATATGAACGAGATAATACATTCTTGTGACAAAGTTCATGGAGGGAAGTAACAAAATTAAGTCATGATTCTTATGAGACACTCCAGATTTTTTAAAGCACTTTTCTGAGAATGTGTGATCCTCCACTACACTGCAGTTCTCCTTCAGTCCTGTTGTATAGAAAGTTTTAGTTATTTGATGTCCAAATTGGAAATTCTTTAGTTTAGTTCTGTTTTCCACATCATCTCTGATATGCATTTGGTTTGGGAAATACAGTTTTGTCTCTTTTCCTTTTTGCTGTTCTGGGAGATAGGTGTACACCCCCCAGAGAAGCAGGAAGTGCTTCATCTTCAATATAAATGTGTTATGACATACAACGCTCTTATTGATCTATTGTGGTGGTGTTCTCAGATATTGTTTCCTTGCATTGCTTTTTTCAGAGCCTAGAAATGAGCAGCTGAAGTTCTGATAATCCCAAGCTAAACTTAAATCATGCTCATAAGTCTAAATATAAAACTCATAGCAAGATAACAATCAGCGTTTGCATATGTCAGCTTCACTTGCAAAATCAAATTCTGACAGGAAATGGAAAACAAGAAAATCATTCTCAAAAGGATTCTAATAACTCCAAAATTTGAATATTTCAATCTTTTTATTTTATTTGATCCTCTTTAAAGGATTAATACAGTGCGTCAGGATGGTGGCTCCTACACGGAAAACTTAACAGACAGAAAATAATGTTAAAAGGCCTTATGTCACGGCAGAATGAAAGTGTTTGTAACAAGAGGAGAATGGAAAGGAAATAGTTGCTTTTTCATCACTTGACTGCTTAAAATCATCAGGCAGGAATTATTCTAATTTTCTGCAAGGTATGGGATTAGTCCGTGGGAAGGAAACACAGCAATATTGTTCTGTGTGCTGTCACATGACATTGCCCAACGGATAATGGTGACTTTGCCAGCCCACAAAGCGAGGGGCTCTGGGAAGCCACAGTACATGCAGCACGGCCACTGTCCTGCTCGGTGGCCATTTGTGTGTGGGCACATGCACAGTGTGACAGCAGCTGCAGGGTGACACCAACATTTAAATGAGATGGTCACACAACAGCCACGTTCAGGTGATTCTCTTTGTCTTCCTAACTCCCTTCCTGAGAGGTCTCCTTGCGAAGTGGCCATGGCTTCCCAGAAATACCTTCAGGTCCATTATCTTCGAAGTTCCTTGAAACATTTACCATGAAAGGGCATCTGTGAGAAATTCCTTGACTGGTACAGCTGAAGCAATGTCTGGGACTATTTGTAAGAGCCCATAAAACCAAAGAGATGGCTTGTTCTAAGGCCAAATACCTGGTAAATGTGCCCTGGAAGCACAGCTTGTTTTACCACCCGCCTGGCCATGACAACACCATACCCTCTCTTCCAGGTGCCATGCCCAATGCTGTGAAACACATGCAAATGCTTTGGCCTTGAAATGAAAAATATGAGTACAGTTTTGGGGACTATCCAGGCACAATTTGTAATAGGATTAGGTATCAGCAGCAGGCCTGGGAGTTGGGGGAACTCTTCTCATGCCGCAGGGCTTTTTTCCCTGTCACCTTTCTCAGCATATGTCCAAGCTACTTGCTTGTTTTGGTGCTAAGTTTGAGCTCCATGTTCTTTTTTTTTTTTTTTTTTTTTTTGTTTCCAAATTACAGGAGGTTTTTAGTGCAAAAAAAACTTTTTTTTGGTTTTAGTCACAAAGTGATTTAAAATATGTT
>JAAGNO010005161.1:13236-36797 GCA_033439905.1 Ceryle rudis
TTTTCCCTTTCGGCTTTGTTAGCGTATGTCGGAGGTGGTTGCTTGTTTTGGGGCTATGTTTGGGTTCCGTGTTTTTGTTTTTTTTTTTTTTTTTTTTTGGCTTCCAAATTACAGGAGGTTTTGAGTGCAAAAATAACTTATTTTAGGCTTGAGTCCAAAAGTACTTTAAAATATGTATTAACGTTAGTGAGACCATTTAAGTTGCTTAAAGCATATGCTTAATTTGGATCCCCAGTGCCCCAGGCACAGTACAGTTAATGCAAACTTTGCCTTTAAATCCCGGTCCTCTTTCAAGTGCTGGTCCTATCCAGCACCATCATTGTGCTTGGGGTACAAATGTGTATGTTCCAGCTGAAAAAGCAACCCTGGATCTGTAAGAACGATGCTGGCAGGTTTGATGATGGTTTTAACAAGCCCTGGCCACTCTTCTGCATAGAAAAGTTGATTAGAAAATAAGCAAGCACCTTCACTGGGGTTTATTTTTTGTAGGGGATTTGCAGGTCTATTTCTGTTATTGCTTCTATTAATCCTTGTTAATTTTGTGGTAGGTATAAAAAAAAAGGAGCTGCGGTAAGTATGTGACAGCTGGTACCAACATTACGTGAGATCACCACTGTTAAGACTGAAATCTCTTCAGAGAAAAGAATTTATCCATTTTTGTGTCTTCGAGATAAGTGAACAGCTTGACAACAGCAACATAACCCAAATTAATTATTCAAAATCTAAACATCTTCAATTTCTGTGTTGCTATGCTGTTTAAATTAATTCACCACTGTCATCTGCCTTCGGTGCAGCCAGCTAGAAAGAAAAATGAAAACACCCTCACATTCCATTAAAATACTTCTTTGCCTTGTTATTTTCAATGGGCAAAGTTATCCTTCCTTGAAACACCAGCATAGTTCAGGCCACCTATTTTGTTACACAAAGGCTGTTTGTAAATCCCCAAGAACAAAGATATTTCCTATGAGTTAAGGCAAATTCCTCCCCTCAAATGTAAATATCACCATCAATCTCTTGTTCAGAAATAAAATGCTTACACTCTTTTATTTCCTATCTGGTTCCTGGAAAACTGCATCAAACCTACCATTTTCTGTTGGCTTATTTTCAGGAAATGAAGTTACTAACTCAAAGTCATAACTTTGTTTGTGACTTTGCAATTTTTACATGATCCTTTTAATTGGCTATGAGTAGAAAACAGTACAGCGTTGCTGGGATGTTTCAGTATAGACTGGCAGTCCCAATGTCCCTCAAGGCTACAGACAAGCATGACCGTTCCTCTACGGAATGAGTAGGTTTTACATCTTATATTTGTAGCACCAAAACTCATCACTGCAAAAGCTTTCCATAACAAGAGAATGTTTTTCTGGACAGAGGCACACACATGCCTGTGTATTTGATCTGTGGCTGTTCAGAAGAAGGAAGAATGATCTGCTGGCAGTTTGACTTTAAGAGCTGTTGTAGTGCTGCACTGGATGTTGCATGGGCCACAGCTGCTGCCATTGCATTGACTGTGGCTGCTGTGGCAACCGTTGCTGCCCACCACTTCTCAGTTGCCCTGGGATGCTTTGCTTTACTGGGAGCCAACACTCCTTCGCTTTCCAGGATGAGTTTGTTTATTTTCAACTTGAAAACAAGGACAGGAGAAGATTTATATATCTTTGGCTAAGATTCAGAAACAAGTGAAGTCTGAAAAAATTGTGTTCATTCATTTTTGGCTTATTTCTAATGGTTTTCCACTTTAAAAATCCATGTTCAGATGGTCATCTGGACCTCCATGCTACTTGCATGAGCTATCTATCTCCTTAATTTCACTGAGTGTGTATGAATGCTGGTAATTGCTCACAGTCAGTGGGGGAGGGTTCTGTCTTACAGTGATTTATTTTATTGCTTATGTCACTGTACCAATGGGATAGAAGGTAGCCTTGTGGGCACTAAGTAGCAGGAGCTAAGTAATGACTCAGGTTTCCCTTCAAGAGTCTCAACCTTTTTTCACATGATTTCAAAGTAATTTCAAATTATTATGAATATTAATTAATTGAGCTGCTTTGTGGTCTGGGCTGACTGATGTTTAGTTCTTCACACATTCTGTTATAGGTACCTCATCTAGGATTATTTCCACAAAGTCCTTTCTCCCTTCCTGATCAGGGAGAGTAAGGATGAAAATAATCATGAAATCACTTTGAGATTTCTGGTGTTTTGCACATGTTCTTCTCATCTTCCTTTTTTTTTGTTTAGCAGGGGGTCTACTTTTGTCTTCACAATCATGAAATTACTCTCTTTTTCTGTTCCTCTCCAGGCCTCTTTTTCCTCCTGTCCTTCTTTTGGCTTGCTTTCCTTTCCTGTGACTTGTGGCTTCAGCAAGCCCCACTGACAACTCAAAAAATGCAGTCATTGCCTATGTCTTCACTCAGGCTTGCAGGAGTCCTTGGTGACACCAATCAGCTTGCAAGCATTCTGGAGAGGGTGAGAAGATTATGGGTCCGGTAGCCCCCATGGCAATGGGTGCTTGGCTGACAGTGATGCCTCCTTGACCTGCACAGGATAACAGGCTGCCAGCAACTCTCATGCCCACCCTTTGGGCACCCGGGGGAGGCTTGAGGAGGCTGCCTGAGGCAGGGGCCTTTAGCATCCTTTTGCTAGCACATGTTCGAGTTTTTATCTCAGACACCTTCCTCTTTTATGCAGCACAGCCAGCTCAGTGGCCTGACAGCCCCTTTGCCCCTGCAGCATCTTTTTGCATCTTCCAGCTCCCTAGGAGGGCTGCACGGTGAGCGGGCTCATGGACATAATGCTGGATAAAGGAAAAAAGCACAAACTCTGAAGATGTGCAAGCCAGATAGGTGGTAACATTAATGCATCAGTTGGCTGGCATACTCACTGTCATGATATTGCAATATTTCTGATGGTTTCTTTATCACTGAGTCCTTCAAAAATCTTCAATTTTTTAGAGTTTTATAAAATCCCACTGCAAAACTATATGGTAGTCTATTTGCTAGACTGAGTGAAAGGGACCGATGTACTTCCCCTTTGAAACCAGGTCATCTTTACAGTCTCTGAGAAGATTATATGGGAAACTGCAAAGCAAATGAAAAGCAAAGACATTTCTTTATGTAAAAAAGAAAAAAAAAAAAAAGAAAAAAAAAGAGAGAAGTCCTGAGAAGTTTGCAAAACCTTGTGAGAGTTTGAAAAGTGAATGGTGTTGGGTGTGTGTGGTGGAGGGGAGAAGGGAAAGTTACAATCCATTAGCCTAAAGAAGTAAGAAAGAAATGAAAGCAGGAAGGATCTTGCAAACAACTGCAGTTTTATCTCTGTGTTGTTGGACTATGTATAACAACTTACTCTGCACAGACAGGGAAAGCACCATGTCTAGTGACTTCAGCAAGGGAAAAGTCTGAAGCACATAGGCAACTTGACAGATAACAGCAGAACTGACAGAAACAAAACAATCTGTAAAAGTACTTTAAGTTCCTTGTGTTTAACTTTTCTCAGTATTTATAAAAATAAAAAGGCAATCAAAGTAGTTACTGTAAGTAGTTGTTGATGCCTTTTTTCAGGATTTCATGGTTCTCCAAAGTTTCTGGATGACAGAGATAGAATCTCATTCTTTCCCACACTTGTCCATATGCAAGTAAGAAAGGAAATACTTCAGAGGTTTAGTTCTGGTCAAGTTGCTGCTAGAAAATGCAGAAGAGAAGACTGCTGTTCCCTGCCAAGCTAAAATTTACAGGGGAGGACAGATGGATATTCTAACAGACAGCCACACTCAGACATAATAACCGTCATAGGACTTCTCCACTGGGACTTGGAGATAAGCAGCGTGTTGATCCAAGATATGGATTGTTTAAATGGGTTGAGAAATGTAACTGCAGGATGAAAACTGTCTCTGTTAAGTGTAGGAGTAATGAAGTGCTGCGTTTGACCTACTATGATGGCTGGAAATCCATGGCAGCAAAAACCCCAAAACATTTGTTTTGTGTCAAACTACTGACTCGGTTTTGAAACACAGTTCATATGCCAGTGTGACCTGGCTGGTGACATGACCTGTGTTTTCTTTGGTACTTTAGAGGAGCTCACTGCAGAGCTTAAGGCTGAGTCCTGTGAAAGGAAAGGCTGCTGCACTTGTGCCTTATAATCAATTTTGGGTTGAAGTTGATTGTGTAAGATCAGAAGGAACCAGGTACGTTTAATGTGGCATACCTGAAATGAATGGTCTTGCAGAAGAAATGAGAGATTAAAGGCCAGATTGCTGCAGCTACCACAGTAAGTACTGGTTTCATAAGTACAATGTGAAGGAGGAATTTGGAGAATCCTGGACCTTTCTGGCACCGACAAAAATAATGTGCATGTGGGAATCAAAATTGGTTCTTGTTTTAGAAGAGGGACTTGCAGTTTTAGAAGAAAGGCCTGTGGGCTTTACTTGTCTATTTAACTTTCTATTGTCTTTCCAGGTAAATCCAAGTAGATTAGAAGAGCCCTTGTACCCTCTATTCCCAGTGTGTACATCCAGACACAGCATACACAGAGTCACCCCAAACCATGATCGTTACGTTAAACATGACTCATTTATTTCAAAATGTTTCTTGGGCCATCCATGGTTTTAACAATCTGATTAGAAGAATTTAAATCTTATTTGTGCTCAGAAACATAATCTTTGCAGTAAGGTGAGAGACCTATGCCATATTTGGGAAGAGGACAGTTGCTGAAATCCCATGCAATCAGGAAGTGTTCAGCCCCTCTGAGGTGGGTGACGGCAGGAGGCTGCAGATGGCCCCCACGGGCGGTTGAGCGGTAATAGTGCAGATTTCATCATTTCCTGCAGTCAAGACATTTTGGCTCGATCTCTGCGGGTGGGCCAGCATACGCAGCAGGCTCACTGCTCCTGGCGCAGCTCCTCAGCAGGAAATACCTGCACCCAGCGCTGGCCTCTGGTAACTCTTTGTCAGCTTCTTGTGACAGCTTGGTTTCTAGTGAATGGTATTCTTAGGAACTTCCTCACTTTTTCCCCAGAAAAACACAATCCTAATATGCCATTTTCATTTAGATTCCAGTAATCCTTAAAAAGCCAACTTTTTCACAGATGAAGCCTCCCTGAGTGTGTCAAAAGATCAATGCAAATACTTTAATGGTGGCTATTTTCAAACCTGCCTTCTGAAGGTCTCTCTTTTGGTTGCTGCCATTTGCTGATGGCCACAAAGTGAAACTGTTCAGCCTTGTCCACAGCTGCTCTCCAGGCTTTCACAGAGTTGTGGCTCTGTTGTGGCTTTTTTGATCACTACTTTGTTTGTACTTGGCTGTCGCTCCAGGGCATGCTCCCCATGTCCTGCCCACACTGGAAGCAATTGATCAGTTTTAGTCATTGCCCAGGTCTTCCGGTGGGGGTTTGAGCAAGGCCTCCAGGTGACACCACCATGGGCAGGGTGAGGTGCCCGGGGGTCAGCTCCCACCCCATGAGACCTCTCATGAGACCTGTCTGTCTGTCTGTCTGTCTGCTCTGTGTAGTGACCTGAGCTCCAGTCCCAAGATACTCTCCACTAGTACATTAAATCATTTTACTGAAGCGGGCAGGAAGGAGCAATATGGGCTGTTCATGAACTGGTATTTATTTTAACAAAGAGTAGATACATGGTTGACCACGTTGGCTCCAGTCCAATAACTCCTGAGCTTTTGGGAATACCTGCAGATTCTCACTTGGCTCTATTTAATTTTGCTGTGATCTGAGCTGTTTGGAGGTGCTGTAAAAATTTTTAAAGATGACACAAAGGTAGTTATATAAGCTACACTTTCTTTACAAGACATATATTGAATTTCTATGTTATTGTTAGTACCTATCCTACATATATTACCAATCAGTATATGTTCTGCAATTGGAAACCCACCTTTTTTTTCCCCTTATGTAAATAATAGCAACAATAAAGAAATAACACTTATTTCTAATTTAAATAACATTTTCAAACATGGTTGACAATGCCACCTGTTACTGGGATTACCTGACTGTTCTCTTATTGGAATATGTTTCTGTTTTTTTAAATGTTGCCTAGCTTCACATACTTCTCCTGACATTTTCCATTACAGGTAACTGAAGCAGGGTGGTGGTTTTGTGCATTTGTGTGGAAAAACGATCAGCCTAAATGATTTGATCCATTTGAGAAAAAAATCAGGGAAGAGGATGTTTTCCTATAGTAAAATAATGAATCATTTTTCCTGGGAAAAGCTGCCCCTCCCATTGTCTACAGCAGGGCTTTGTGCTCAGCCAAAGGCTGGATGGACAAAAGGTGCCCGAAGTGAGTGTGGAAGAGGGTTTCTCCAAGCTGCCAAAGGAGTCCATGCGGGGCTGATGGAGAACTGGGTCTGGGGGGAGGGCCAGAGAACAAGAAAATAAGACCTGTAGTTAAGAGTGGAGAACATAAGGAGACCAGCTGGGCAGGGACTAGGAAAATCAAAGGAAGATATTCTGAGTAAAAGATATGCCTGGGTAAAGCTAATGTGGAAGAGTGAGTGGGAGCTGGACTTGGGCAGGCATGTGGTTTCAAAAGTATGAAATGAGGGGAGGAGGTGGCTTGTGAGAGGAGCTGGGAGAAATGGTGTTTCTGGGTTTGCTAGCAAACTGGCACTGAGGTCATAACAAGAGTGACAAAGCTGACAAAGAGTCACCTTATGACAGCCAAGAGCAGCTGTGCAGGAAGAGAGAAGGAAATGTACATGAAAGCAGGTGGGGTTTAGACTGTCACTCTCAAGAGACTGAAACCAGAAAGGCTGAGGAAGTGGGTACTTAGCACATCTTCACGGGAGATGGGATGGTACATCCACATTCCCAGAAGGACAGGACTGGGGGTCCATGAAGGCATCTCAGCTCCTTCTGGCACTGAAAGGTGGGTGTACAGAACCCAGAAAGGGAACCTGGGCACACAGACTGAATGGGAGCTGTGCTCCCTACAAACAGACATACAAGCTAAGCCATGGGGAACCTAAGGGCATGACTTAATGTGATCCAGCTGCTGCATGAACACTTGGGGGTGAGGTGCCTAGAGCATGAACATGGGACAAACAGACTTGGCAAGGCCGGGGGGAAGAAAGAGGTAAACTTCAGAGGAACCAGAAGAAAGTAAAGATGCCATCTCTCACCTGCAGAGGACTCAAGATTATCAAATCTCAGCATTGTGAATAAGCCTTAAGTGAGAGTTTATCCCTCTTCTACAGTAAAGGCCTCATGGTGAGTAAAGATGTTCAAAGCATGGGGTTTTAGATACTGTCATAACAGCACAATTTCTTGTTTGGGTTTTTGTTTGTTTGTTTTTAATCATTGCACAATCTCATTCATCACACAGGGTTGAGCTGGCTTTTGAGAGGAATCAGAAATGGGTAGAAAAGACTACTTTACATATTGTTTAAGGTGATGGAAATACCTGATTGCAGAGAGATGGGCTTAATTCAACTAGTCAAGTGGCATTTTAGGGAAAGGGCTTCCTTACCATTGTGACAGTAGGCAAGTTAAGAGAATGAGCATTTCCAGGCATGACCAGCTTTTCCAAGCGGCTAACTTGATGCTCAGGGGTTCTTGTTTCAAGAATGATGATCACTCAAACCCTATTTGCAGTTATGCTTCAGATGCATTTAAGCAAATACTGAAATACAAAATAAGGAAGTGCAGGACATTAAATTGTAGACTCAAATACATGGCTGCTTCCCAGTGCTGCCTCTCCGCACTTCAGGTCCCCAGAAGCATAGACTGATTAACACCTTACAGGCCTGCAACATTATGAAAATGAGTAATCACTTGTGTTTCACAAAGATGACATTAAAATGACAGCAACAGAGAAATATGGACATCCATCCCTCATTAGGATGGGCTTGAACTTTGAGCAAATACATAAACACTGTGAAGACATAGAAAATGTGATTAAAATATAACAAAATGAATTGTTACTTAGTGGGGGTTTCAGAGATAAATACTATGCAATAATATAGTTAAAACAACCTTAATTGAGGCATTTCCTAATTTCAGGGTACTTAACTATGCCTCTTAAATATTCCTTTCATACTGTGTGTTGTTGCATATGTAACACATTGAGTTACACCTCCACTATCTCCCACGTTCAGTTCTTAGTATTTGGGAAAGAAAGTTTTGTATGAACTGATGGGGAGATTTCTGGAGAACAAAGAACTGATTTGCCAGACTTGGGTCGTATCCAATTGCTGAAATACAAGCAAAACAGATGCACCAGTTTTGAAAATTATTACAACAGCAGCTATTCTTCTGGAGATTCAGTTGCAGGAAAATAGCATGATTTTGGGAACTCATTTATAACACTTACACAAGGTCTAACACATCTTGTCTCCAGATAGGTCCGTACTGCTAATGATTACATAATACAGGTTCCTTGCAGAATTTAATCACTCATTTTAACACCCAGGAATGTTCTGTTTACTCTTGTAGTGTCATAAATTGTGGTCTCGGTTGTATGCTATTCCCCCCCCCCCCCCCAAAAGTGCTCATAAATAAGTTAAACATGCATGAAATTAAAGACACACTTTTAACATCATCTTTGCAGAGAATCTTTCAAATGTCTCCCCCCCCAAAAAAAGAGCCCACAACATTGCTTAGGGTTATCTATTTATTTATTTCAGTTAAAACAAACATACAATGTTTCATTGAAACTGTGTTGCACTCCCTGCCAACAACTGTAGCTAGACTGTTGGCCTCTAACAATACAGTGGCTATTTACATATGTACACGGATGTACCGTAGGATGCCTGAATTTGGTGGACTAACAAATCTAACGTTAGATCGTGAAAGTTTTTAAGTTGCTGCATTCAGGAAATGGCTAACATCCATTTTAAAGAAGTATACATGAACCTGAACGATGCTTATTATGGACCCAAGTGACTCCTGTTTTTATTGCAACATATACATTTGTAATAAATAAAATCTTAGTGTTTTCTTGCACACCTTAGGTGTAATACATTTCTTCCATTTTTGTAAGCATTACATTTTGTTGTAAAAGAATCTGACAGCTGTTATACAGATGTACAACATGAACCACTCCTTGAAATGATGTAACAATCAGTAATGAGAGAGGAATATATACATAAATCCTGGATTCCAAACCTACAATATATACATGATACTTACAGTATATACACACATACAATTTATGTACATAAGACTATCATAAATATTGAAAAATAGGTTTAGTTTTAATGGATTAATGCTTTATAAATAACATGTTACATTTATGACTGAAATATCATGGAAGACAGTAATGTCTAATTGAGGTGACAAAACAGTGGTTTAATACTGAAGCTGCTCTTTTAGGTGGTTTGTAATGTAGGTAACTTTAAGCAGACAGGTTTGAAAAAAAAAAAAAAATTTACATAAATCATGTTGGAAATCAACCCAGCCAAGTGGAACTCAACTGTTGCAGGTGGAGAGTCAGTCATCAAATAATAGAACACATAATGTAAAATCTGGAAGTTGCTACATTCAGAGAATTAAGTGACACATATGATGCATTATGAGGTGTCATCACATAAATCTTCCTCCTCTCTGGCTGCTGAGAAGGACTGTGTAGTACTTCTCATTTACACCTCCTTCCTCTTCGGTGGTTCCTGCGAGAAAGGAGGCCATTTCTCTCTTTCTTTTTAAATGCTGGCAAGGGAAGCACTTCAACCCTTATGTGCTACAAATTGCTCAAAGGTAGACAAAAGTTTTAATCCTCTTCCACCTTTTCTAAGTTTGCAGAGAGGAAGAAGAAAAGCTGCCAAGTACTGAGGAGGCACACGCTCAGCACTTCTGTGGAGATCAGGTAACACGGGATAGTTAGCCATGGATGTACAGTACCTGAGGCAGAGAAGTACCCGCGGAGCGTTCGTCAGTGCTGACTCCAAGATCGTTAGTTGCCAGTTGAGTACCACCAAACTAACAATACAAACAACACAGGAGGAATCTAACTTCTTGTTACGAGTTTTACACTACAGACTTAGTGACCAGTACTTACAGTCATGCAGAAGTATCAATACGAAATACCTGCAATGTTTTTTTGACAGATTTTAAATGGCTGGGCAGAGATCCACATTATCTGCCAAACAGTAACATATTGTTTAGTCTTGTTCCTGATTAATTCTACAAGAGCAAAAAAGTCTCAGGCACTGTTTAATCAATGGATTACAGGCCCTTACTTGCTCCCTCTGACACGGCGACTGAGTGGAACTTTGTAAAACGTAGTTTTAAAGCGTCGTGTCAGACGAAGACAACTGACCACACTGCCATGATTATTTCATTAATAATCTCTATCTAGGCTTTTGTACCCAATATTGTTGTGTTTGAGAACCTCTTATAAGCCAAGTACGCTGTTATATGAGTGTTATTTCTCTTCAACCTGGGATAAGAATGAAAGAGTAAACATGCACTAGAAACAAAACAGCTAATCACAACCATACAGCACCTGTTTCATCAGCTAGCTAGCTAGGGCTCGTAAGGAACTTATCTATTTCTGAAGCAAACAAGTATGACATGACTATCCAGCCTATGAGGTCATCTTGAATACTACTATACAGTATAAATTGGAAGAGGAATCCCAGTTGCGTATGTGAAGAGAGTTTGTACCAAGCATGAAATACTGGTGCAGTTATTTTGTGTATTTGACTCAGAAACAGAACAGTCAAGTAATTAAAAATCCAAAAATGGATGAGTAATTTGAGAAATACTGTACAGTTTTTGAAATATTATACAACTAGTAAACTACATCAGGACCTTTTTGTTTTCCTACGAGTGTTTCAAGATAGATTGGACAGAGAAAAACCCAAAACAACAAACGTTGCTACAACTGACAATGGACCTCATTAATAAAGAGAACTCCAGGAGGGAGTTTTCTATTAATGGCATCATAAGCTCCAGTGCCATTCTGTTGCTATCTACAACAGGAGAAAACAAAACCCAAAAACCCCCAAACCTTGTTTTACTCAACTGCACTATTGAGTACCTCAAGAAGGGAAATGTCAATGCCATCTTCATGGTTTCTAGATTAATTATGTTTTTCTCAAATGTACCTGTTCTAAAGGGTGTTTATTTTAAAGCTTGAAAATTTGGGTTTCCACACCGTTTTTGGGAACTAAGGTAACTGTGGTTACTTAAATGAGCTGACAAATGATTTTCAGGATTATTTTCACTCCACTTTGAACTAAGTGAATTTCATGGGAGGTATTTATAATAATAGAATTTTGACTTGAATTGCTTCATTTTCTGTTTTTGTCATTAGAAGTATTTTTTAAAATAAAATTTCTTCTAATTTTGCCTCTATAGAAAGGCAAACTAATTTAATTTAGGACACCGATTAAATATTTTTATGAGCTCTTCTATGTTAGTCTTTCATTCTTTTAGAAAAATGTTTCTTAAAGTCAAAATAGTGCTTTTGAGGTCCATAAGAATTTTTGGTACAAAAAATAATAGTGTTTCTCTCTCTCATTGGTTATTTAAACACTTTGCTGTAAATTAAAGAGTTATTTCTCACATCAAATGGTTCCATTAGGCACATTCAAGTAAAATAACAAAATATCCAAGTAACAATGACGAAAGCCAAACATGGCTTGATAAAAGTCTACAGAGAGTTCTGTCCATTCTCTGGAATGGAATAAAGTTGTCACTTCCTTCAGCCAGACACTCACGTGGTTTGATGTTAATATCCACTTCCACCATGCAGAATAGTTTCTTAAAGACAGAGTTCAGGTATTCTACAATCAGAAGAACCATCAACAAAGAATCTGCATTTTAAAGGAAGCCGAATAGCTCAATTTCATTCTCAGTAGGTATCTGAGTGAACACTGGCATTTGAAGTGGAGTATTGGAGATTAAACCAGGACAGTTAATGGCCATCAGATGCAACATTCTGGGTCCAGTCTAGAATAATCAGCGTCATACAGCCAGTCATCACAAGTATACCACTTAGAAAGAAGAACGCAGCCTGAAAAAAAAGAAAACATAAAAGGATTTCAGATTTTGCTACTATACCTGAAAGTCATGCCCATTTATGGCAAAAAAGCCATTGCTTATGGCGGACAAAGCAAAGAAGAGACAAGAGACCTCAGTAAACAATAAGCAGGTAGGTATCCTTCTCATTCCCAGAGTCCTTTTTCAAATAAAAGAGTGCATTTATTTTCAGTACAGCAGATCTCAGCCTCAACTAAGGAAGGTTTACGTAGCTGCTGGTACCAGTCACACTGTGCCGCTGTGCTGACTTGGTATGCCTAGTATCTGATTCCAAGTCAGTATGTCTAAGATCAATAAAAGCACCAGGATGAGTCAGGGTGACCCAAACAATTGGTGAAGGTCAGCTTTTATGAGGTAATTTATGTAACTAAGTCTCGAAAGAAAACTTAAAGGAGAGCAACAAGACCTTTTTTAGTACACTCTTAAGAGTAATCTGTTGAAATCTGGTTATTCTCAGCACCAGAATGACCCAACTGTTGTTGAGGTTGGCAGAGTGAGAGGTCACTGAAGTGAACTGAGCCTTGTGATGGCCATCTCCTCAGTTCCGAGTAGCCATGCAACTCCCCCATATTAACATTAAATCCCAATTCACTGACTACCTCCACTGGGACTTCAAAATTCTTCAATCATGAAGAAGAAAACTGAAGTTCTTGCCCTGGGTTAGCAAACAAATGTAACTATTACATATTTGTCTGAACATACCCCAATCTTTTGCACCGACTTCATTGGTTCCTTCTTCACTAATTTGATGTAGAAGGCAGAAGGAAGTATAAAGATCAGCATGGCAGCCGCGGATGCACCTGTATTGAAAAGGTATAGAAATAAATATTCATAAATCATTAAATTAATTAGACTGGAACTGCATTTTCTGAGATTTGAAAGACTACTTGAACTGACATGAGAACGCTTACCAATGAATCCAAAGATGTCTCGAATAGTAGGGACAAAGATAACAAGCACATTGGTAAATGCCAGAAGAGCAACTGTAATGGAACAGTGACGCCACCATCTGAACTCCTTTCCTGCCCACAACAGTTGGGTAATGGAACTGCGGATCTTTTGAAAAAGGAGAAAAAAAGACAGTTTAGTCTTCATTGTGGAAGTCGGTGACTGTCACCTGAATTAGACCTTCCTGCTGAAAGTATATTAATGTATTTTCCTGAACACTTCAGATTTTAGTAAAACTTGAAAGACATGGAAGTATTTATTTATTTATTTATTATTTACTTCCTGCATTTGAGAGGCAGCTCATTGTTCCTGTTCTGTTTCTCTTTTTAGTGATTTACATTTTCAAAGTACAGACAATAATGGAGGAAAAACAAGGGAAAACATCTGATCAAAAATAAATCCCAGGGATTTCTTGTAACATTTATGGATGCTGCTCAACAACATACACCTAAATGTACAGAATTCATGCTCACAGTGTACTTACAAAAAACACACTGACTTTTTTAAGCTACACTAATCAGTAGTCCAAGTACTTTTATAAAGGGGGCAATCTGTTTCACCTTCCCAATGAAACCATACCAAGGAAACAATATAACTGAATGCACTTTGTAATTGCTGCCTATCTACTTCATTTGTTTGAGTTAACAATATAGATATTTTATTGAGCTTATTAGAATAAATTCCCTTTTTCAGTTAAGGAAAAAAAAAATATCTATAAATTAATAAATAGGGAGTTGCCAAATCAATAAATGCCTGTGGCAGGACAGGTGATGAAAATAAGAAATGGTAGAAAGATTAAAAAAAATACATTACTTACTGGGAAAATAACTACAGGTACAGTAAGGGTTACAGCCATAAGTACAGCAAGACGCACAATAAGAAGAAGAACATCAGCACCCAGGAAAGCAGAGTAGGTATGAAGCAGTTCTGGTTCAACTTTTCCTATAAAGAGAACAGTATTTTAATTAGATGCAGTTGACGCGCTTCTCAGAGAACTGCTTCTGCTCTAAATCATAAGCAAATTTTACAGCTACGGCAATATGAACTGAAAGCTTCAACAGCTCCTGTACGCATGTCTCTATTTTACACATGGATATCTTAGAGGCACTGAATCCATTTTAATCCAGTTTTAATCCTGTGCCTTGGGCCTAATTCTACTACTGGTCTCCTTTTGGGTGCGCATTTATAAAACTATTAGACACACACCCCACACCCCATCCAATGGTGTGTATTTAGAACCCATAGTAAATGCTTGCCTGTTCTAACTTAAAAATAATACCGTGGTATTGCAGAATGGAATTCATTTAAAAGAAAGCAAAGAAGACAATATTCACCATAAAATGTCAGGTATCCAAAGAGAGCAGCCAACAAATACATGAGGAACATGGCAAAAAAAGATACATAGGACACATTCATCATTCTTTTACGGCTTCGGCTGTAAGAAAAAGAAACATTGGTAGAAATGAGACATACTGTCTTATACTGCTTTTGTGTCTTCAGTGATATTACAGACACATATCTAACATTTACCTTTTCAGTTCTTCATAGATAGGAAGAATTGCAGGATGGCAGACAAAAGAAAATGTTAGGATTGGGACAGCATAGACAGTCTGGAAAACAAAAATGTACTTTTTAAGTATCTCAACAGACATTAGAAAGTTAGTTTAAAAAAATCATCAGGTTTTTCCATTTTAACTTAGGAATCAGTTTAGTTTTTGACAAAGACTGGCTATTCTTTACAATGGAAACTTTGGCAAAAATTCTATGTTCTTATTTTCTTAAATGCAAGCCCTGAGGTACCAAATAATCTCAAAATCTCACTAGGCTTCGGCCATTACAGCCTGACCTTGATATTGGCTAATACACATATTCCTTCCCCATGCATATAGATTCACCACTGCAATTGGAAGCATTCATGAGAATCAGGACCGTGACTGGGAACTTAAAAGTCCATTCCAAACCCTAGCATACATTTCCCATTTGCATGCTTTTACTTCATCTTCTGCAATCTACTTTTAAAATGCTTTACTAATTTCAGAAAGCTTGACAAATGCTGTGCTGAAGAATGAGAGCTGTGTTTACTGCCACTCGTCTCAGGCCGGCACCTCAAACTCCTCTAATTTCTGTGGTTTTGGAGTGTGGAAACACAGTCCACAGGAGGTAAAACAGTGCCTAACTCTACTGGAACAGAAAGTCTTAGCACATCCCAGGTTTACAACTAGGCAATTACTTGAAGAAAAAATGACCTAATTTATCTGGTATGTATTTAGTCTCTCAGTTACTTTCAGCAGAGAGTCTGATTTTCAGTCAGTTACCTGTGAATTGAAGATGAAATATTTTGGCTTGCACATATCATCACTTGTTATGTTTTCATTTACCAAAGGTGCCAGTGTCACATTTACTAATGTCATATTCACGATGTCACTGTCCATAGGACAAGGAATCTGAAACATCTTCCAAATTACCTAGAAATAAAGCCATGTATTTATTGTTACTTTGACTAATGTAATATGTGCAACTTTTCAGAAACTCTGTTTAATTTCACTTTGAAATACAGTTTTACAAGCACTGGAATTCTACAAGATTATACTTACAACAATCAGGAAGAAGACCATGCAAAGTAAGGAAAAGCCACTGGTATAGCCCAAATATCCTGTGTTCAAGAAAAAAAATAAATTAAAAAATCAGCAGGACAATAAACAGAAACATCATTCAAGTTGTAGCATTATGACAGAAAATATTCTGCCAGTGACCTCTTTGCCATTTTCTTAGTGTTACAAAGAACAAGTGAATTATTCATTGACTTTCTGCTAATTGCAACCCAGATCTGGAAGTTCTCAAAGATATATTGGGGTCTGTACATAGAATGAATCTGTAATATTAAACTTGCATTACAGCCATTTCAGATAAAGTATGGGGTATGAATATTCCGTTACTGCTTGGGATCTAAAATGAAAAAGGTGACTTCTATTTACATTGCCAAGACAATTTAAGTGCCCAGAGCTGGCATCCCTATTCTTTTGAGACTGTTATACAACAGCTAAGAACTAAATTTCTCTACTAACCAGAATAGGACAAACTGTGGTAAGAACACAAACAGAAAGTTACTGTTTAGCCTTGTTCTAAAGCTACCCTACCTATTGTCTTCTTGTTTTCCACAAACACATCTGTAACTTAAGATACTCATCTTGATTTTTTTTTTTTTTTTAAAGATTTTTTTGGTAAGTAGACAGACAGTAATTACTTAAACACTGACTAGTCCCAAGAAACAGATGTCCCTTTGCAGAAAAGTGTTAATTCACAAAATACTTCAAGACTCAAACATCGTATCAACCCATTTCCTCACAGTACTGACAATGCATTTTTATTTTGATTGTACTCAATTTCTTACCTAAATTTTTCAGTAAGGACAGGGGAAGAATGAGGATGACAGACACCAGCAGCACTAAATAATCACCATTAAGATACCATTCTCTGTAAAAGGAAAGGTAATAACTATAAGTAACATATTTAAAAATTACATTTGCAGTTTAGTCTTCACTCATTCTCATAAAATATACAGCTTCTTAGAAAAATACAGTACCCAGTGTCAGAGAGGATTAGCATTCAACTTAATACGTGGACCTAAAGTACTGTAATACCTTCTTATCTCACCCCAAACCTGCATTGTGCCTTTCCTTTAGTGTCCTTTTCTAAAATTAATATGCATCTGGAAGTCAGAAGACAGGGAAGTAAATGACTGGTCAGAAAAAAAAAAATCAGCTGGGATCAATCACAGTAAAAAAACAGGGTTTGCTTAAATGTTGGTTCCCAACTCTCCAGATGTATTAGAATATTGCAGGGCCCCATCAGGGTGGTGATACACTTTTAATGGAAATAAAATTCTGTTGGCAGCCCTGTGGGAATTTAAGAAAAACAGGTGAGGGCTAGAGTTAAGGCAGAAGATCAAGCCCACTGGCTGAGAAAACTCCCAACAAGCACTGGGAGTCTCTTGGAGGCACAGTTAGTCACTTTCAGCAGGGAAACTGTGCTAAGAACCTCAGAGTTTTTTTGCTTTAGATCATTTTTGCCATTTATTCCATAACAAGCAGCAGCTGTTTTCTAACAAAACATTTTGGTATTAACCTTCTGATTAACACCTGTCTTTGAAACACAGAAAACCAAAGTTAGATCTGTGTAAATATAATGTAGCCTCACTGAACTAACAGAAAAACTGATCTTATTTACTCGTGGGAGCGCAACTGCTTTCTTCATCTGTCCCAAAGGATCATCCTATATGCTTTAAGCAATTAAAGTAACACTAAGCATTTATTCCCAAATACTAATACTTTATATCCTGTTATGGTACCACCTAACCGCATTTATTTTAAAATGGACTGTGCACTATTTAGGTAAACAAAGAATGACCTACTTCAAAATTTGTACATTCAAACTCAATTGCTGAACTATAAGCCTATATATGGTAGTGGAAATATGGAATAACTTTAACAGACTTGCTCTGGATTTATGTGTTAAATGAAAAACCAATTTGCTCATCTCTTTTCCTACTTTTATTTGGGATAACTGAATGTAAAAATGTATTTTAAGAAATGCAGAAGGGTAAGACATGAACATCATGTACTTTTTGTTGTCTTTTTTTCTTTTGAACATAGGAGTCTTGGGGTAAATTTAAAAGAAATCGCAGCACAGAGATTCCTTGCATTTGATAGTCATAAGAATGTGCATGTTCCTCACACAGGCCATCAGGACTTTCAGACCAAGTTGGTTTTTTTCTGTGCCAAAAAGAATGGGATTGCACAGCTATAAAATACAGCTATTTAAAAAATAATGTTAAATTAATTTTAATAATGGAACCAGTATTTGTAACATTGTCTCCGAATTCCCAAATATATTGTACAGTAAGCTTATTTTGGGATATTTAAACAGGCAAGTGCTTACATTTTAGGCATCAGGCTCCCAGAATGGAATCCATGCCAATAGTAGCCACCCAGAGTCTCCTAAGCAATGCATGGAGACAGTCAATTAATTAATTGGGGTCCATAACTGTCAGAGCACCCAGAAAAGTTTTACTTCAAATCAGTGTGCAGCTACCTAGTACCAGCCAACAAGAAAACACTTAAGATAGAAATTTCAATTTTTTTTTTTTTTCTGCCAGATTTGCAGAGCAGCAGTTATATCAAGTGAGATTCACAGCCTTGAACTTTCCCTCTTGGACTGCAACTGATGTTGAATTCTTCTCTGAAGATGGGACAGTTAAAATACTTTCCTGCAAGCCCCCTTGTAAGTACTGGCTACTCCAGAAACTTTCTTAAGAAGTGGAAAATAAGGACTTGAATTCAGCCAAAGGAGGCAAACAAACCTTCCCAGCAAAGAATTTGTAAACATTACACCACTAAGTAAATGGGGTGGGTGCATTCTTCGAGTACATTAGGAAAAAAAAAAAAAAAAAAAAAAAAAAAAAAAAAGATGGCTAGCACTGTTGTCATGACAATATCTATCAGCAAGCTGTATGAACACCACCAAATGGCTTGAACCCCTTGGGGAACACAGGCAGAAAAATGCCTACCTTCTGAACTCAGGCTTAGATGCAAGTTGGAGTCTTGAGCTGCTCAGCCCTCTCAAGACTGGGACACTTCAGGACAAGGCACAGAAGTACAACTCTGAAGAGTGAGATTTATAGCACTTAACTCTATCCATCTGAAGTCAGGCATCTTGTTTTAGATAGCTGTTTTCACACACCCTCTCAATATAGATTGATATGATAGATTGTTCTTTGTGGAGATGCCCAAAACAGGTGTCTAAGCCAGGTGCACTGAACTGACCACTACAGAGCATCACCTTTCTCCACTGATCATACAGAGACCAGAGTAATGATGAGCTCAAAATCTAACTTTGAGGCGGTATGGTTACATAAAATGAACCCTACCCCAAGGCACACACTTTTAAAGCCATGCAGGAAAGCCACTGTGGAGTCAAGATGTCTCCAGGGCTAAATGGCAATGTGCCCACCATTTTAATCTTGGGCATATAAACTCTGGTTTAGTTCAATGTTTAGTCCCCACGTCTTTCTGAGAACTGTTCCTTAAGACATTCATTACATAACTGCACTTCAGTCTTTGTATTTAATCACTTCCCACAGTATTAACACTAGAAAACCAAAATAATGAGTCCAAACCAGTTGGAATGCAGTAAGAAAAAAAAAAAAAACGAACAACAAAACAACCACAAAACCAAAACCAACCATAACCACATTTACCTTTCCTTATCAAGAGTATGTACTGACTGGTACATACATTAACACTTACCTGATGTTCTTTAGAGAACAGCTTTCTGTAATTTGATGCAATACCTGTGTTTTTCTACCCTTTTCCCAAGACGGGCTGGATCTAAATGAAGTAGAGCACTCAGGGCAAGGGCAAACTTACTGTATCTTTGTCTGAGTAAGGAGCTACCCTACGGTGTACCGAACGTGGTCTTCATATAAAAATATATACAGTCTCCATATTTGTTTCTCCTAATAGTTTCTCTGATGAGGAGTTCTAACACCTACCCTGTGGTCTCTTCGATGTTCATAAATGTCTTGATGACCAATGGTAACTCATATTTCACTATGAAGAGGTAGCTTGACATAGCTGTAGGTGAATAACATCATAGATCATTACAAATATAGAATATGCCACAAGATGCAAGAATCACATAACATGTTTCATAACTTCACTTGAACACAAGCAGTTAATGAACACATGTTGTGTGAAAAAAAAAAAAAGTCTCCAAGAATAAGTAGGGAACAATTACTATTGACAGTACAGACATACTAAGATCTTGTCCTCACCTCCAATGTTCTGCATTGTAATTGATCCGGAAGCAGCAAGTTTTCCAGCCATACCAAATGCCTTCATGCCCAATTGTTCGTACAATAAGGATCCTAAAAGAAAACAAAATAATCCATTGGAAGGGTGTGTTTCACAAAGATACCACATGAAACAAATACCCTATGTTTGTAAAGTAATAATTTTCCTTACCTCCTTCATTGGCAGTCTTTAAAAGGAGATGTACTGAATACAAAGAAAATATTGATACAAACATCAGGAGTATCCTGGGGAAGGAAAAAACATACCAATTTTTAATAGCTGTAAATGACTTACTGTTACATTATTAAATAAAGGCAGATCAAACATAAAAATTAATCATATCAAAACACTATCTGGGAAAAAAATGTAGAATCTAAGACCAGCTAAAAGCATTTTTAAAACCCAATTAATGCCTAGTTTACAAAGGATTTTACACGATAATGCTTTTCTGAGGCATATAGAGAAATTCTAGAGTAGGATTAAATAACGCTTATATTCAGTGTAAAGTGGCATAAGCACAGTGAAGTGTCAGGCCACTATAATTGGCTACATTTGATATAAATAACAAAGTATCAATGGGAATGTGGTTTTTTTGTTTCATTGTAAGGAACTGTACTTCTCCTCTCATCCTTGTTCATCAGTGTGTCGTGTGTATTGACCATCGAGTTGTGACTAACTGTAGCTAAAGTGAAAATTATCTCTTGGTCTTAAACAAATCAGCTTTTCAGGTTAAACCTATGGTATGTCTTTTTTATGTAAAGATGAAACTGCAAAAGCCTTTAAGAACTATCTGATAATTCAGATGTATTGAGAGCTGTGTCTTCAAATGGAAAAACCCATTTAGTGTCATTAAAAAAAAAACAAGAAGAGATGCTTTCTTTACTCAAAAGTTACTCTTCATTTGTGCTTATGTGGGAATCATTAGTAGCTTGTTTATCTTCCCCACAGCTTTTACATGCAATATACATTACATCTAAAATTTCTCTCTCAACAACAATCTCTCCCACAACAAATGCACTTCCTAGAGCAGCACACTAGGGGGGACTTCTCAGCTGCTGAAGAACACAGTGGAAAATTACAACACATTCTAAAAAAATCCATGCCTTTCTTATACCAATACAAGCATTCTGCTTTATAGGAAAGCTAAGAATCCGAGTATCTGCTCAAAACCAGCAAGCTCCATTAAAAGTCCCCAGAGTACTCTTTTACATTTCCTTTTGTGTCATTTTTAATGCCTGCAAAATTAGTAAACACAGCACAAAGAACTGCAAAAAGAACATCTGAGAAAAGCTTCACAGATAGGTGCAAGGAATACAGAAAACTTGTGTTACTGTGCCAATTCAACACCAACACATGGACACAAATAAACCTCTGTATTTCTGACAGGTAGGGATTAACCAGGATTTAATTCAGCCACCAACCAGAAAGGGCACAGTGAGATGTGCACAGGTTGCATTTCATTAAAACAGCATAGATCCTGGACCCCTCTGTCCTAACTGCAAATCGCTTCCTACAGTGTTGACAACATCACTCGGCAAACTCATCTCCAAGTTCGCCCGGTTTCTGACTTCCAGACCGCATCATTCATTTACTTAGTGCTGGCACAAATAACAGGTCACAGAACTGACACAAGTGACTCCACACAGTCTTCCAAGAATTTACTGCCTTCACCAACAGCATCTGGATGTGTAACCTAGTTATTAAAGGATGTCTGCCATGCCCTCAGTGTCATTACAAATCCTCAGTATTGGTCATTGACACCTCTCCTGCTTTGGACCTGTGCAAACTACAATGAATTTCCAAATGTAGCAAGCTAGTTTACCTTTGAGTACGTACTCGCACAAACAGATCTGAATGCAGTACCTGGAATTGAAAGGTAACTAAAGGACTTCAGCACCCGATTGTTAAATTGACAGTTTTGAACATTTTTTTCTTTGGAAAAAGGACCCCCGTTATATACAAATCTGTTCAAATTTGCATCCTTAAATTCTCCTTTTTTTCCCTCTTCTCAGAGGTGTTTCAATGTTCATTACGTTGATTGTCTTATATCTGCTGCAGAACATCTTTAGAGCACAAAACCCACAGGTAGAAAGATGAAGTATCTATCTTTTGAATTTATGCTGCAAAGTTATTTATTCAGTTTACTGTCATCTAATTAAGTGAAAGTCTTACCAAAACATTCACAAACTACACTATATTTAACATACAATACTTTATATCCGAATTTTACACATTGGTAGTTTCTTCAGGAAACTTACCACCACTCTGATACATTGTGAAAAATCTGTAAGTAAATCTTGACCTACAACTCTCTTGAAATCTGGCCAACAGAGTATGGCAAATTTCAAACCAACTCTTACTCTTCACTTGTTCTTAAACATTTCCGTGGCATAGCCACAATCAGGGACGTATTTTGCATTTCCTCAACTGGCATAGTTGTACCTATAGAGGTACAATGTACTTACACCAATAAAGAAATAGGTAATCATGTTGAATGTTAAAGTGTAGATATCGCCAGACTTGCAAGAGACAGGCTTTTATTCTAACTCTCTGCAGCCTGATCCTGTACTTTTTGCGCAACTACGACTTCCTCTAATTGAAAAGCTCCTTTTGTCATTAATTTCAACCAGTGAACTCTGAAGGCAAAAGCTAAACCAGACTTTACTCTGTTAAGTAGAACCTCTCTTTTCCACCTGGATAATGGAATTTTCAAAGGAAATCTATCAGCTATTCTTGTAGGAACTACAACCAAGTAAAGGAAAATTCACTGTAAAATGTCTTGTGGGTTGCAGAACTTGCAATAAATCTGTTTAATTTTTGCAAGTCCTTCTGAATATATCATAAACTCTTAATTTAAACCAAGCCATAATTCCTAAAATGCAATTCTGCACCTGCACAAGTTATCGGGTATTTTACAAAGGTCATATTCTTACACCAAGAATTTTTCCATTATTAATTACACCACATAAAGGTATTTTCTGAGGAACCAAAAGATACTTACACAAAAAGAGCAATTCCAGTATTAGCCATGGCATAAGAAAGACCAAGGATACCACTACCCACAATAGCATTGCTCAGATTAAATACTGACATTCCAAAGGAAGTCGTACCTGGATGCTGAAAAAAGAGACAGGTAAAGATTAATAAAAAGTTATCACTTATTTCAGAATTAAAACAGATATCAATTTGGCAAGGAAGCTTTTTTTGTTGTTTTGTTTTTTGAAATGTCACTGCTGTGTACTTACATACTGAGTTTCATACTTCTTCTTTCCAAGACTGGAGTCGAGCAAGAAATTTTGATTTTCTGGATCAATATCCGCATAGTGGCTGTAAAAAATATTGCATCATTAGCGACTATCAGCGGCAGCTCACATATTCACTTCCCCGTTTGCATTTCCAATCCACTTCAAAGGGAATCGAGAAAACCAACGGAATGACCCAAAAAGGAGACATCCTCCACTCCCCCACCTCCCGCCCCGCCATTCTGCCCATCACACAAAGCATGGAGCGTGTTTACATCCGCCGTCGGTTCTGCCTTTCTACAACGCGTGTCTAGATGCGACACCTCCAGACCCGCGGCTGTGTTCTAGATTAGGGCTGAAGCGGGCCGGGGCCGCCCGTGTCCGTGGGCGGGTCCCGGGGCGGTGGAGCCCCCCTCCCCTCCTGATGGCGGCCGGCTTGGTGGGGTAGGGGTAGCTGAAGTCGTTGCTGTTGGAGCTGTAGCTGCTGCTGTCCTCGTCGGGGGAGATGTTGAACTTGCCCATCTCGGCGCTGCTCAT
>JAAGNO010005162.1:0-48803 GCA_033439905.1 Ceryle rudis
CGGGGGAGCAGGGAAGATGCAAGTCACCCTGCTTCAGAACTGCGGCCTCGGGCAGAGGGGCTGCCGTGGCCTTACAGCCTGCGCGCAGCGGGCGGGCGCCGTAACTTAGCCGGTGCGCCGACGATAAACAGGGCGAAAATCTATCCCTGGAACGATAAACCGTCTTGCCGTGGCCCTCCTGAACCTTTTAAGCACCTCCTATTAAGAGCGTGTTCCGTAGGGCACAACCCCAACAACCACCGTGCGAGCTTTTCGGTCTGCAGCGGGAACAACCACCAGCACGCGGCTCCTCGCTCGGAGGCTGGCTCATTAATATTCCTTTCCCCACTTGCCCATTGGCACAGTCTAATTGAAATGCAGAGAGAAGAAAAGTCTGTCATTTAAAGTGAGCCCAGGATGCAGACAGCCAGGAAAACAAACCTTGCTTTTTTTGTTCAGATTGCGTTACTTTCTGGTGTATTGTCAGTTAAAGCACATTGCCCTCCTTTCTCATACCCAGTCCTTCTTTGGTACGCGCTGGACTGTTGCTAGGTTTCATTCCCTTTGATTTTAGGTTTTCCAGTGCAAGTAGATCAGGACAGGCTTGACAATTAAAGATAAGGGTTTATATTTAGTATACCCTCATTTTGCATTGTTAACTCGAAATAATTAAATAACACCAGCAATAACATTGCAGCTTTTTTTAAAAACAAACAAACCAACCAATCTCCATCCATCTCCTTTCAACCCATTAATTGCTGAAAACACAGCTCTCAACTATCCTCTTGACATCACAGGGCTACCTGCTTATTGTGTTGTTTTGCCTAAAATTGTTTTGCAGAAGTTTGCTTCTGAATCATTGCCAGTTCCAAAATAAACATGGGAAGTTATATGCACATACAGTGGGGGAAATAAAAGGAAAAAATAAATAACTTTCTTCAGATAACTGTAGAATTAGCTACCAAAAAAAAAGTGGGGGATTCTTTTTCCTAGTTTCCTTCCTCCTGTTTTTCCCTTGTTTCCTGCTTCCTAATTGTTGCTGCTTTCTCCCTTCTTTTCCTTCTCCTTTAGTAGCTTAATAATTCTGCAGCAAAGCATGAGAGACAAAAAAAGGAAGAAAAGTACTTGGGCTGTCAAGACAATTTGTTACTTCCAACTTAGAGATATTTCATAACTTGCAGTGAGACTGGGAAGAGAGAGGGAACAAGCTGGATTTCTTTGTTTTTAAATAACCAGTGAAATGACAGCCCAGACTGTGGGAAATGACAACGATAAGGACACAAGTACAAAAACTGAAAACCAAAGAACACTCATTCAGCAGCCATCTAACCCTGGCCACATCTAAAGTACAAGGCCCTTGTCTTTCACTGTACATATGTGAAAATGTGCTCTGCTCACAGTTCTTCACTGTGTGGTCAGTTAAGCATCTGTGGTCAATCTAAAATCTTAATTGGATCTACCTGCAAGTCCCCATGTATTAGGAATTAACAACTGCTAGTAAAGGCAGTTGTTTCACAACTTTCACAACTTTCACAGTAAAGAAAATTAGTTTTAACTACCTGTCCTATGAAAGGGTGACTTCAGAAGTATCAACATGTAGAAAAAAAAATCATTAAAAGTGAAGCGCCTTTGTCATTTATTCTTATGCGAAATACATTACATAATGGAAACAGAATAACTTTTTTCCACAGGTACTTGTGGCATTCTTTCCTAAAAGACACTTCAAGTAACTGTAATACCAAAACTAGCATCTAATCTTTGTATGTGGGTTGTATCAAAAAAATAGAAAAACACATCTGTTAAGGAAAGTAGTCACCGTCACTCCTTGTTGCTGTGATAACATACTGTCATTCTTCAAAAGCCAGGTGGGGTAGGTATGTATTTCTAATGAGCTTGTTCTCAAAGACTTCCCCCCAGAAAAATGTGCTGTGTTTTAGGCTCTAATCTCAATTATTACCTGTGATGTTCTTTGAGATTTACCACAGCTTCACTCATTGAAGTCACACTTCAGACAAACAACATACCTTGAAAGTACCAGAAACTTGAAAATAACTCCTCAGTCTGATTCTCAGACAAGTTGGACAGCCCTATGGGGCATCTCAAATCACAGGGAAGCTGAGTAACAGGGACAGACTGAGGCAGTGTGTAAGAGATCAGAGGCAATATAATTACTAACAGAGAGAAGGTTCTTTGTGATAGTTGCACACCCTTCTAACCCACACTGCAGATGAACTGGAAGGCATTTGAGGAGAAAAGTGTGGCATTGCTGGGATTTTATTCTTTGCTGAGTTACATTCACGCGTGTTTCACAAATGCTAGATGTGTTACCTCTTGGTGGTTATAAACAGTGCACTTGAGCTCCCTCAAGTGCATAGTCAACAGGGAATTCTCTCATCCTTTCTGCATTACTGTCTGTGGAGTGCTACTGAATGCTGCCATTCATTACGGAATTTCAGTTAGCTCTGAGTCACATGCAGCATCCAACATGGGACCTGGGTTTGTGAGTCCTGGTACAAGTGCCCTGGAAGGTAGGAAGTCATGCCACTGGCTTGAACGGGACTTGAAAGAGTCCACTGGAAGGCAGCATGTCTACAAATTGTTACTTTCAAAGTATAAACAAGTTATTTTACTTAAAAAAAATGTATAGTTGTTGAAATATATAAAGAGAATTCAGTTGCTATTTTGATATTTAAAAGTATCTTTAAAAAAAAATAATAAAAGGACTTTACAATCCTATTACTCCACCTTGCCAAGGATCTCAAAGGTCTGTACACACCAATAAATGGTGTTTCACAATACTTTTGTGAAATTGGAATGAATTCGTCTGTGAGGACAAATGGAATAAGTAGGGCAGGTATGTGACATTTTGTACACACTTCTTCCAGTTTAGAGGTAATAGAATCACAAGAGAGGTTAAGCCCAGGTTAGTCATTCTCCATACTGCAAATTGCTAAATTGAATGCTTCCTTTGACATTTTGCTTAAAAGAATCATTTAGATGACAAAGTTACACTATCCTTCAGGCAGAATAAATTACTCAAAAACAATACCTCCATTTTGTAGCCACTGGGGAGGTAGCAATGAACATTTCCTGTCATGGACATAAGTTCTGTTTGGCCTTACTTGATTAACACAGTAAGCTGATCTGGGGTGTGTTCTATAGTATACCTGTTCCAAGCAAAAATTTTGGAAGATTGAGGTAATTTTCAAATACTTTGTGCTGCTTAAGAATATTCTTTACCCTTGTATGTAGCCCAGCAACACTTTTAGGTATAAGGATAAAAACAATAATCACTGGAATTTAGCAAAGTGATGCATATATGTAAAAATTGAAGTGATATATCAGATTTTTTTTATGTGACATAGCACTGAATTTTATTTTAGTAAAATTTATGGCTTTTATAAGTGTTTTAATCTCTAAAAACGCATAAAACACATCTCTCAATCAATATTATATTAATTACTGGAAAGACTAACCTTTACAAATTTCTATTTATATTAAATAAATAAAGCATCCATGTATAAATGCAAGTGGTTGAGATATATAACCAAGATACAATGTCTATGTAATTTGAAACATGTATTTTCATTTATTTTGCTGTAGTGAATAATGACAAAATAAAAAGTTGACAGGGGGAATTAGGTTTTGACCAAGTCAGGCCTTAGACTGGTTCATCATGCAGTTACATGTATGCTAATCTGAGCAAAAAGAAGGGAAGAGCTGACTGCTTTTAGGAGCAGCTCCAGATTATATCCCATTGAATGATGATGGAAATAATATTTCTGTAAGAAAAGAAGACTCAAGTCTCCAAAACTCCTCTAGTCACTGACTTTCTGCAAGATTGAAACCCAAATCCCTCAAAGAGGTGAAATTATTTTAAAATGCACAATGTAACAATAGATGCTAGTATAATAAACAAGAAAAATATTACAGCCTTATGTGGTAGCAACTGTTGAAAGTGCCTGAGCTACTGTTTATATTTATGGTTTTCCTTCTAATTGTGACATTCTGAGACTGGGAAGAGTTACTGTGCTTTTTTAAAAGCTCTAACTATCATTCAGACTTCCTGATTGAAGAGCAGAGGTAAATGGCCAGTGTGAGCTTTACTTTAACTGTCTGTAATCAGCTTAAACTTACTTTCCAAAGTGTACTGGGAAGTTCAGCAGAACAGGAAATTGAAATGAGCTTTCCCATTTTCCATATTAATGAGTGTTTTTTCTTTCCCATGATTATACTTCTCCCAGATTTGAACCTTAAAAAACACATGAGGATTTTTAGTTTTCTCCAAATACACCAAGATCTACAGAAGGAACGAGCAGAGAGTCTTTGCCATCTATCAGGAGTAGTAAGACTTACATCATTCTTTTATAGTAGGTCTTCCTTGATGGGACAAACATAAGGCAAGCAGCAGAGGGCAATGCAACACACACACTGGCTGGGACAGGAGAGCTAGATAAATAGACTTGGCTCAAAACTCTTGATCTGAGTGAGACGAAGGGGAGATCTGCTTTTATAAAACAACAGGTTTTTTCAGCTACTGATTCCTGTTTTCTTTTCACATCTATGGGGAGCTCACATATCATAGCAGGCTGAAAGTGAATTTACAGCAAAATAAAACCTTTGCACTGGGTAAACAAGACAGAACACAGAAAATACAAATCTATGTTAAATAATTTCATAAATATCTTTACATCTGTATTACTTGTACAAATACAGTCTATTTTACCTTTCAGCTGTTCGCTCAAGTGTTCCATGGACTCTGAAGATGTTTTTCATGTAAAGCAACACAGATCTGTGATGTTTTATGTGCCAGGTGTCCAGCTTGGGGCAAGTAGAGCTTGTTTATTAGAAGGATAGAAATATACACATTTCTAAAAATCAGCATTACAACAGAGAACTACTTGGAGATTAATTTTGTTTGAATATATTTTGCAGTTCGAAGAGAAATCCTCTTCTATTTCTACAATGAGATTGATATTCAGAGAAAATTTCACAGACATAGGACCAGCTATGATCAACCATTTTTTTCCAGGAATACAAAGAAATGATAGTAGGATTCTGCCGTATTGCATTGCCCACAGCATTGCCACGTGCTGATTTGGCAGTATGGAAATACCAGGAATCATTCATCAATAGCTGTCTTTGCTTCTGCAAAGGTCTCATCTCCCCTCTTCACTAGCTGATATTGGCCATCCTAAATAATCTTCCATGCATATGAATTTATTAACGACCAATGAATTTGCCTAAGCCTTAAGGCCTCAGATGACTTCTGAGAGGATGTGCTTCTGCACATCTTTTTTCCTCACCATAATGCAGTACATAAGCAGATCACACAACTAAGGAGTGATATTTCTGTGTCTAAAATATTTAATTACTTAGTTAAATTCTGCTTCTGGAGGCTCGGTAGCATGAAAGATTAGTAAAAACAAGCAGAAAGTTAAATGGAATATAGTATGGCAAACAAAGGGATTACCAAAGGATGAGATTTCCCAGACAAACTCGTTTAAAAGGTACTATCTTTGTGAGCAAGAACAAGTCATTCTGTAATGAAAAGGACAATACAGACCTTCAGATTTCCTAAAAACTGCTGAAAAAGGCAGTTCTGGCAGTGACAGGCTATAAGCAGAAAAAAATCATGTGGGTTTTTTTATTATTATTATTCCTACCAAGAAGGCATTGAATTTTGAATAATAATCAAAAAAAAAGGATGCTTTTCTGAAGTGCTTACAAAAATTTTCAGCCTCCTTTGCCCTAATTCAGTGCTGCTTAAAAGAATGTCCAGAATTCATTTAGCAGTCTGCTCAATAGCTGCTCCTAGTAAGGGAAGCTTTGTTGCTGATCCAAGATTACCGTATCTTGGGTGGCAAAAAATCTGCATTTTAGAATTGATTCTGCCTCCCAGGACTTCAAAGAGTTTCCTTCTGGCTGTGACTAATGTTAGCTAAAACACAAGCGAAGGTGTTCTTCTATCACAAACAACAAATAATGCAAAGACAGTTCTAACATGAAACGTCTTCCCTGGATTCAACAAGAACAACAAAAAAATCACATTGCTCCATACTGACTCGACATAAATGTAGCTTCTCTGTCTGTTGGAAGTCTAGACAGTACAATTTAGGAGGAAGGGTACTGCGCTGTGTCCCATGTTTGTTAGAAAAAAAAAACAAACCCACACGTTTACTTGTAGATGTAGCTGTAGCCTGTGACAGTGTAATGGCATTTTGCAAAACAAAAAAAAAACCAAACCCATCTGAGCTATTTATGAACATATCTGGGTTAAGTAATTGCCATTATAGTATATTTATACATTTAAAAGAATTTAGCTTTTCTGTACGCTGCAGATGACATATTATGCAGGATGACAGTTAAATCATACTGAAGACATTTGCATAAACAAACTGCTAGATTTCAGCACCTGCTCCACATATTGCTGCTTACTAATTTGCCCCTTGCCACACGAAGACAGAGGTTGGGAAGCTCCCTAGATGGGCAGATGAAATCCACACCAACTCCCGAGGAGCTGGTTAGATGGATTCTCAGCTAGTCCTGCTGGTTGAAGTACCCCAGGATGCACAAATCCAAAATGCTCCTAACATGCACCTAAGCTGACAGTATGAATCATTCCCCACTCTTCCATGCTTCAGTACAAGAGATATTTCTGTGAATGAATGTTCTCCATTTCATCTCCACTCACTTTTGTACATGTAGGTGCAAAACACAGCCCAGAGCCCAAGAAAAAGCATCAGACTTTGGCAGCTGTCAGTCCAGCTTTGGTAATACCTGGGCTAAAATTTTTGGAGAGACCTTACCTCTCTCTGCAACTACCTGAAAGGAGGTCATAGCACTTGTTCCAGGGGAGCTTTAAGTTGGATATTAGTAAAAATTTCTTCACAGAAAGGGTTATCAAGCACTGGAACAGGCTTCCAGGTGGTGTTAGCATCCCCAGAGGTATTTAAAAGATGTATAGATGTGGCACTTAGGGACATGGTTTAATGGACCTGGCAGTGCTGGGTTAACGGGTTGACGTGATGATCTTGAAGGTCTCTTCCAACCAGAACTATTTATGAAAAAAATAACCAAATAAAGGGATGAAACTTGGTGTAAACAGACCTGATTTGCCTTCCTGTCCTTTCAAGCAATGAATCACCAGTGAAACAGAGGTGACTCACCAAGGGAATCCAAAGCATGCTTTCTCTTCCACGTGTAAGTCTGCAGTAGCCATCCATGTTCTAGAGGAGGAGAAAATGAGGCTGCATTTTAATATTCATTTCCATGACACTGAGTGAAAACTGCCTGTAAGTGCAAGGGGATTTTTAAGGAAAAACAGAGCTGCCCTCATATCTCACTATCACAGTGCAAATGTATAAATAGTTGCACATGGCAGATAGTTTGTGTCAACACAGTATAGTACTTGAGAGCATCTGGGTAGCAACTGTTAAGACACAAGAGAGCAACGGAGTGGCTGCTAGCAGATTATTATGCTGCTGTCTACAAAGTGCTGTGTTACCCAAAAGCTCTGGGTGGTGCTATTCAAATCTGCCAAAAAGAGGTGCCCAGGGCAAGAGTTTATTAAACATCACCAAGACTATTTTAGAAGCGAGAACTTTCTAATTGGTTCTATGGTACCTGGTCTGTGCTCTGAGTTCTTGCTGATGGTCCCTACTGTCTAAGAACCTGGACAGGTCCTCACCATGGCCTGGCCAGTCCCTGGCATGGATGGACAAAGTTGAATGCTGTATTTTGGGAACATGGCATCAGGCTCTGCCCTCTTCCCTGGTGGCACTCCATGCAATTTTATCACTTCAGCATCTGGTTTCAGAGGCTTGCTCTGATGCATTGCAAGCCCCTTTTTTTCTCAGGATGCCCTGAGGGATGCTGTGAGGGCACAGGGGCAACTCCTTCCCCCATCTTCCTGGGAAACTCAGTACTACATCTGATGAAGGAAGCTTCTAGCTAACCCTGAATTGCTGCTGTATCGAAAACCAGGCATGAGCACAGCCAGAAGTCCCAAACTGTTAGTCAGGGCAAGATCTTCTCCAGTGCTGGCTCTCCCTGAAAGACTGAATCTGTTCTCACAAACATCAGAGGCAGAGAGGCAATGATCTAGGATGTGAGAGACTGCAGAGACACAGAGAAAAAAATGTCTTTTTTTAATCTGTTTTGCCAAGCCACATATCACCAGCTTCCAACTCCACACTCTTCACAGAATTCTCACTCCTCTCTTTTGCTTCCCATTTATTGCAGGCAATAGTTCATCAGCAGCCACATATCATTGGCTGATATGTGTGTTTTTTAAATTACATATTTGCCCAGCAGGATTATTTTCACAGAGAAGTGTAGATGGCTGTTATGATTCCCCATCAAGTTCCTCTTCAAGTAAAAAACTGCAGCTGAATTAAGTCTTATTTAATTTTTGAAATTTCAAAGGACTAACAGGGGGCTCTGTTTGCATAAGGACCTTTCTATTGCTCTAAGCCTAAAGACCACATTATAATAAGTATTCTGCTAAGAGATCAGTCTACCAAAAAACACCAACAGCCTACAATAACAACTGAAGAAAATATGCAAAGTAGTTTTCAGGCACTGTTCATACAACTCTGTTAGAGAGTACCTGCAGCCCAATTTGGCAGACATAGCTTTCACCCATTTTTGCTGGAGTAGTTTGGACTGCATAGAACAGCTCTCCTCCCTGGTTTATGTTGTTTAATCCAGCCCCTCACAAGTACATTCAGGAAATGGGGGATACTGAATTAATTTCTGCCTGCACAGCAGCAGATCTATCTTTAATTCAGGCATAAACCAGTGTTTCCTCAAATTCATTCTTACCACTTGTAAAAACAAACAAACAAAACCAATCCAAAACAAAATCAAATGGACTGAGCTATCCAAAGAGACCATAAAGCATTTTTTCTGTAAATACATCTCTCTTACTCAACTGCCTTCCTTCTTCAGTCATTTTCTTCTCAGCTTCCTGCATTTTCCACCAGTCTGTTCCATCTTAAGAAAGAAATCATACATGTCAAATTGTTAATCTTTTGTATCATATATACTTTGGAAAAAATTACTGTTTCAAAGTTAAATCTTACTGCATACTTTTTATTTAATTTTGTGTACATCATTTTAAACAGAAAATGTCTTCAGTGTTCCATCCCTTAAAAGACAGTGACAAAATATTGCAGAATTTTCTACTACACTAATATACCGACAGTGTTGAAAACATGCCTCAAAAGGTGTGAACAGTACTTGTAAAGCTATGTAACTCTCCTCACATGGCACAACAACTTTTTGTTTGACTGAAAATGAAAGAGTAAATGTAAGTTGATCCTGGATATATTCCAACATGGTATTTAAACAATCTATGTTTGCAATTTTCATGACTAAATGTTTTGTACTTCGACTCTCTCATAAATGCACTTTGTAAAATGTTACTCTTAATCATATGCATCCAAGTGAACATTGTTGCTGTGTATCCTCAAGTTCTTATGTATCTCTGCATTCCAGTCATCCAGCAAATCGAGCTGTAGTGTTAAAATCCCAACCAATGCTCTTGTATGCCACAGGGCCCATAAATCTTTCCAAGACCTTTCACTTCAAGACTGATTTGAAGGTGAGTCCTCAGGATATATTTCACAGAAGAATGGCAGGGACTAGCACATTATTCCACCCAAATACCTGTGCCATATTAGAATGAAGTTATGCTTGAGTGAGAGCATTCCTATGCTGCAATTATTTAGGAGAGAAATGTGAATAAGTTTTGAAGTAGCTCAAATTCTGTTAACAGCATAGAATTTGGCAGCATGAGCAACAAAAGCTGCTCAATAAAATTGGCACTTTTGAGGCAGTAGAGTGAACACATGATGGGAGGCAACTTAATCTAACCATGGCTTTAGTGCTATTAATTCAGATTTGTCTGCAGATTACTCCATACTAGCTCTATCAAGATGAGTTTGTCTAAAAACTTTATTATGTTTATACAGCTTTAATGAAACATATTGCAAATCCAGAGTTTTGCTTATGCTCCACAATCTTTCTCTACTACATCTGTTATCTGATTGACTATGTAGAGGAAAATTAATACATTACCAATTTAAAAAAAAATGGGATTTCCTACATGTATTGGTTTTGGAGTAATCCTGAAGTATTATAAGATCATGGAAGGACTATTAGCATAATATATTTATACAAGGGCAATGTATATTTAATCAGTATTTAATGGTGATATAATAATAGGTTTCCCCATAGAGAACGACAATATGATTTTCAGCTTCCTGAATTAATAATCTTGCAGAATACTGAGGACCATTATTTCACTTCACTGACATGCAGGAAGAAGATATCTTTTTCTATGCAAGTAAGGAAACCTCTAAAACAAATCAAAGATGTGGGCAGACAGTACAGAGAACTAATTAACTCAAGGCGAATAACCCAGGAAAAGTAATGTTGAATTGGGGGTAGTTCAAAGACTTCAAGGGTATCGGTTTAAAATGCAGTATTTATGGCCTTGAGTAGTTAAGACCTCATGAATTACTATATTCTTTTCAGAAGGCGTGTTACATCAAAGGCAAGAGGAATAGGAATAAATCTGTGTGTACAAAATGATAAGAAAGGGGAACGAAGAGCTCTCATTGTATTTGTGGAAGGGCAAGATTCCTTAAGATGCTCAAAGTCTACTCAGGGTGATAGCAACCACTACTACTGCACTATGAATAGAGCCATGGTTGCAGTGAGGTTGCCAAAAGAACATGTGCAAGGGTCCAGGCATGCCAAGTTCCCTGTAACTGGTGTGCCTGGTGGCTGCTCCACAGCAGCAGAGTCATCGGTGTACAGCATGCACCATGTCTTTAAGTAGTTCTTTATATTGTTGCTAAATTCACCATTCATTAGTCAGAAATGGGGAAGAAAGATGATTCTAAATCAGTGATGTAAAGTGGCATTGTAAAACAAATGTGATACCAGGACACACCAGAAAGTGTTTTCCAGGTGAAATAAAGATTTATTAACTTTGTATAAAATGTTTGTGTGACCTGTCAGGAATAATAAGGATCAACTTTTAAATTGATGGTTTGGACTGAGGAACTGAAACCTAGAACATGTGTTCTAAAGGCTACACGTATCACAGAAGAAAGTTGAGACTTGTCTTCCTGTGCCTACTATAGTGAAGCCTGAAGAAGGAGAGGCACAGAGAGAAATTAAATTCTGATAAGGTGTCTTTATAAAACACCAAAGTAAAAGAGATATATTGCCACTGAATGACAAGGAGAGGGTATCCATAGGTCCTGAATAGATGTACCCAAGAAATTAGAGCATTTCTAGCAAAGTGGAACTGGAGACTGTGAGAGACACACAGTACTTGGTGAGCAAAAGGGAGCAAAGCAGCAGTTTGAAGAGAGATCTCCCTTTCCTGGATGTTTGCTGTTTTGGGACATGTTTCTCATTCTTTGTTGGAACTTTGGAAGCATTGTCTGGAAACCCATTTTTCATCATCTTCAATGGTATGGTCTACTGAAAGACAGTGTTGACTGGGAAAACTTTAGGCAGGAGCAAAGTATTTTACCTCTATGCATCTTGAATGTTTTAGCGTTATTGCTTGGTGATAGAAGAAAAATTAAAACTAATTAATGATAGCAATAGCTTTATAATAAACATGGTACAAAACTGAGGAAAATACTTGATCATAAGAACCTACAGACACATCTGATGAATGTCAATCTGCCAACAATGATAACTTCTGTTGCACAGGTATTTAAATACCATCTCTGTCTAGTTTTTGGACAGAGCTGTCTTCGCAGACAATTATGTTATAGTAGAATAAATAATGTGTATTGACACCATCTCAAACCTACACATGAATCCTGCCCTTTTCCAAGCAACCTCACTCTGTCAAGCTGGTTATGTTTATGGAAAAGATATAGTATTAAAATATGTTGGGTAAGCAGTTTTATTATGGTAAATGTTTACCATATCTACTATAGTGTTTTTACCTGTAGAATTACTTTTTTAAAGATTTCTTAGCTGGTTGAGACAAAGTCTACCTTTTTCCAAAAGACATAAAGAATAGACCACAGCTCATTCTGTCATTTAATAAGCTTAGGATTTTCCCCTTAATGCTAAATATAGATTCAGTGACATCACAGTTTTATGTTTTATAACACTATGCATTCTGAATGTCTCAGAAGTTAAAAATAAGTGCTTAGATAAATGAGAAGCAAGTGAGGTTTCTCATGTTTCATGAAAAAGTAGGTATGGGTGACGATCAAGTGTGGAGATTTTGTGCTGTTTGGGAGAGTATTAAAAAAAAATGATAATGTATTTCTAAAACAATCTTATCCATTATATAGCATTATAATATATATTATATATTATAGTCATTATTATAATTTTACTTTATAGTAAGAACTGCTGGTTCTACAACATCATTGTAATTTCTTTTAAATGCTACTCCCTCAAATTTATGCTTTCTTCATCACAATAAACTATGATTTTTATATACACTCTACAAAACTGGGATTGATTAGGCCTGATCTTGATTAAGAAGATATGCATTATTCATATCTATCCCAAAAGGGATAAAGAAAGTGAAAATGCATGAAAAAGGTTAAGCAAAGTTATTTAAGAATTAATGTAATTAGAATCTTTATCCCTCTTGCTATACCCAGACCTTTCAAGAGCAAATGGCAAATATATTCCAGCCACTGGCAAGCAAATAATAGATAATGAATCTCAGAGAAATGAGAAAGGTTAATGAAAGACCATAATAAGGAAAGAAAATTATCTCATTAATGCAATTAGGAACTTTGATATCTAAGCCTAAAATTAGAAACCAGAGGTTCAGAGATACCTGGACATAGAATTGTTACATCATTGAAACAAGAAAACATAGAACAGAAATGATTCTTAGAAGAGACAAGTCATTTTTACACAGGTGGAGGAGAGACAGAAGTATTTAATCCATTGAAAAAGCTTCTTCACTAGCTGGGTGGTATACTGTTGTTCTGTTATATAAGGCTGGGGTTAACATTTTCAGGTTTCCTGCAGTGTGATCATCCGACAAAGTTCTTGTCAGTGGTCAGGAATCCCACCCCCCTCTTCCTTTCTCACAAGGGATATATTCCCCAAAGAAGTCTACAGCCTTCTTTTCAACCTTGATTAAAATAAGATAGATAGGTAAGAACAAATACAGAGAATAAAACAGTTTGCAATGACTTTGGACTGTTATTTATATGGCATGAAGTTAACATAGTAGCTTGCAACCATTATCAACTGACTTCCAGTTCCTTACCCAGACTTAAGTACCAGAAATACAGAAAGGTTTGTGAAAAATGTTTTCTGATTTTATAAAACACAATACCTTTAATATAAAGAAGAAAATGTGATAAATGCAGTAGGGCATTCATAAAGCTTGAAGCTAGAACATGTGCCTTTCTGCAGCAAAAAGCAATTACGCATCAGGATAAAATAAAGGAAGTATATCCTGGAGCTCAAGGAATAGTTGTTCACACTCTCGGCCAGGAGAGGGACTGCTGAAGTCTGAGTTATGCTCTGCCCAGCAGAAGCTGCCTTAGTTATGCAGAAAAGGCACCTTCGGGGCACTGCTGCTGCCAGGTAAAGAATTTTGCTTTTGGTACTAAACTACAATACGAGAGCTGTCTACCCGGAGATTCAGTTAAGTGCCCAAGCTTTCAAAAAATGGCCACCCCACCCCCCAAATACTGCATTTTCCCCTAATGAATGAAGGGATTTATTTAGATTTTAAATGACAAAGGCACTTCTCCAAGGCTTAAGTGATTAATTATAGAGCAATTACAATAAAATTAAATCTCAGCACTATTTGGGTTGTTTGTAGATAGGCTGACACCAGTAGTCAGCTGGTGGCCAGTCTTCTTCTCCCATCCTCTGCCTTCCTTACCTGCCAGCCGCCCTCTCTATATGTTCTCTGTTTCATTTAACAAATACAGACTGGACTGCTAGTTCTTATGATACCTGTGAAAACGCAGATCAACTGTTTAACTTGTACATTACTGTGATTCAAATAAAGGGCCGAGATTTCCAAATTAAGTTCTGAAATATATATTTTTATCATACTTCTGTTCCTCCTTTTATATAATGACATAACGCAGTTTGGTTTCAACCTTTTTCCATTTGAAGACTTCTAAAAATCTCCCACTGGAAACATATAGTGAATTTAAGCCTACTAACAGAATACTTTTCATGGTTCCATTTCTTGGATGCTTAGGGGAGGAATCCATAGACTTGACAAATTATAAACCACAATAGTGTCCAAGTCTTATCTTGATTGCAACCAACCAGTGAATGTGTCCTGTAGCTCTAAATATATCATTTGATTTTATGGGTCTGCCTGGTGGCAGAAAGATATAATTCCCATTTAGACAGCATTAAATTGGTGACAATTGGCTTACAAATATTGAACATAATTGTGTATTTGATCATCAGAGCTTTGCCAACGATGATTCATTTTAAAGGGATATACTTATTAGAAATTTTTCCTTCAGTCAGATAGAGTCTCTTTATTCCTATCATGAAAGGGAAGACATATCAGGAAACTCAATACATCAGTTTAACTCTACACACATTCTTTAGGGCCAGTGGAGTACTATTCTGGAGAGCAAACTCCCATGTCACCTCAGTGTGCTGTTGTCACTTCAGATGTGGCACCTGGGAGGAAAACAGACCTGTCATGGTCCAGTCTGTCTCATTATTTCTGTTGTTGGTGTGTGCACAGTCACTAGGTCCTATGTGCACTGTACCTAGACAGGCAGTTGAGGTTCTACCCAGACTAGGACTTAAGCAGACCCCGTGTTAGATACCTCAACACATAGGACACACAGAAAAAGAAAGAGCTCAAACAAGGTGCAAAGCAGCCTCCTGGTAGTTCCACACATCTCCTGAGCTTACAACAAATTTAGAATCATGCTGGGATCTATTTTTAGAGACTATCAAGGCACTTGGTTCTTACACTCTAGGCAGATACTTATCTATCCAAGACATTCTGACCCACCTTTCCCATGATGGCACCAGGGTCACTATCCTATTTCTGTTTGACAGTTTATCTCCGTACAGCAATAGAACAAACCCCATCTCAACTGTGGGACCCCATGCTGTTATGTAGAAACAAAAGGAATAACTGAACAGCGATGGACACCATGAGAAGGTTCCTGAGTATTGTGATCAAGACAGGTTCAGAAAGTCAGCCTATAAAAGCTACAGGTTACTTCCAGAAGCTATGTGTTCTGGAGGAAAAAAAAAAAAATAAAAAAAAAAAAATTAATTCTCTGCAGTTCTTACCCATATTCCTGAAGAAATTGCTTTAAAAAAAATATGAGAACAATAAGTTACTGTTTCCCCATATGCTTCAGAATTGTCTAATTTGGATGGAGAGTCATGGGTGTTTTTCCTGGATTTTCAAGGACAGTTGCTCCAATTGTACGTAATAGCTCAGCATCTATTCTGATTTTGTCACAGCAGAAAGTGTGTAAGTAGATAGTAAAGTAGAAACAGCAAAATCTCTAAATGCTTACTTGAACTTAACCTCCAAGCTTCTGCCTATAGGTGATAGACTCCATTCCCTACCGATGCAATTCCTTTTAATCAATGCATTACCTCAAATTAATATACACTATAAAATGAAGGCATTTGGTTTTGAACTTCTTGTGATCCAGGGAAATACTATTCTCTCCATATTGCCGAAGTTTTCTAATACCCAAGTCACAGAAAACATGTTTTGGAGGAAAAGTTTAAAATCCAATGACTTATGCAATATGACACAGGAAAGTGTTGCATGAAAATGCAAGCTGTGCTATGCAGAGGTGATTGCAAAATAAGCACTAGTTTTTAAAACTAGTTCACTGGAGTACTTAAAAGAGCTGTTAAGACACCTTCTCATTCCCGTGTAGGAGTTTCATAAGAACTCATTTTAGAATACAAGGTAAATGTCTCCCCAGCCATTTCAGATTTTATCCCTTGTTATTTTAATACATTAAGATGCTGTGCATGTGATTTTATGTAAAGTTTTAGTATGCCTAATAAGGTTGAACTAGTACATTAAATAATCAGAATTTAAAATAAGCGTGGGAAGAGACAAACTAAGCAATTGCTGTGTTCCTCTTGATCTGATTTTATATATATATATAGTTCTCCTATTAACCTCTACGCTTTTTATGGTGACAGAATTTATAAAGTGGGGAAAAAGAAATAAGAACTTTTTAGTATGTATTCCAATCCAAGTAAAGGCTTAAGCAGAAAGCTAGAGTTTAAACAACTCTTAAATTTCATTAACCCAGGGACACAAATGTGTCAGATTTTATTTGAAACCAGTAAATTGTGTTCGTCTAGGGCCTTTCTCAATATTTAAAGGTCACTTTAGTATGAATTTTTTTAAGTAGACTGAAAAGTCATTTAGTAAATTTAGTCTTCATGGCCCAAAAGGAATCTGTTCTCTCTTTTATTTCAAGAGGAAAGACAGCTATTCCATCTCATGGGTATTGTTGCCAGTGAACTCTTGTGATACAGACTTCACATTTCATACGTAGTATGTAATATTTACTTCCATCCCACAGTCACCACTGAAGAAATAAATCACTGCTTTTCATGCAGAGATTAGACTAGTTACACAGGTTAGAGAAATCTGAGTTAGATGTAATCCAAATTTAACACTATGCTATGTTATAAAAGCATAGCCTGGGTTATTTTGCCCACTGTTATTCCAGAGATTTAAAAGAATATTTCCAATAATCTCATTTTAACATTTTTGACTGACACTTCACAAATACCTACAGCTAAGTCAATTAAATGTTTGGATACCAGGACAGTGAAGGAAGGGGAATTCAGTAGAATGAACAGGAATTTGTCTTTTTCAGCAATATCAGCTGCTCTATGAAATATATCAATAGTTTGTTTACTGTTGTTCTACTCAAAAGGCAGTACCTTTTCTGTGAAATATAGTATTAGCTTCATCACTGGAAAAGAGATGGAACATAGGAATGTTGAATTATTGAGATTAGCTATCATTTTTTCTGCCTTGAAACTGCTTTATCTCAAAAAGAAAAAAAAAAACCCAACCAAAAAAACCCTTCTGATAAAACATTTCATTTCAGTAGATCCCAGTACTCAGAGAACATACTAAACACTGTAGTTGTCAAAAAACCCCAAACCAAAAACAAAACAAAAAGGGCTGTCTCCCTGCCTGATAAAACCATTTCTTCAGCTATAGTTTAGACAGCTCTAACATAGGGAGTGATATAGAGAAGTGTAGCTATATGGCTGAAGTAGTTTCCACCTTGTACATTTCGCAAGGATACTCTTAAGAATAGCAAAGCTTTTCTTTTCATCATGTGAGAATATTTACATTTTTTTTTAGAGCTTGGAAAAGAAGATTACTTCAATCATTTGAAAGAGTAATTTCAGCTTTTAAAAGGATCCAAAGAGGCATCTAAGATATTTTAGTCCTGTAACTTTGTTGAGCTTAGTTGCTGTTAAAGCCTGTACTAACCTGGAACATGCCCTCATTATTTAATGCTCAGCTCTGGTGATCAGTCTGAGCTCCCTCTCAGAGATATGTGCTTTGGCATATTAAAGAAAACGGATAAAAGAAATACCATCGTATCACATATCTATCAATCAGCTCTAATTACTATGCATTCTAAATTAACATCCTTTAATGTAGACAATTAATAAATGTTTCTGACCTCTAGATTCATCTCAAGTTTCTCATTTTCTGTTCGCTGTTGTACAGGAATTAGTATGACTAACATTATAGTCCTCATGGTGACATTTAGTGGCTGATCACTGCACTGTGTACATCACAGAGATATTGCTCCCTACAAATAACATGTCTATGGTGGCACCAGGAGGATGTAAGAAGTTCATTTCCCATATTACTAGTGGAAAGAGTAACTTTTAAATTAACAGATAGAGAGTACATCAGAAAACTGCTGTTCTCCCAAATTCACGCTATTGATAGAGCACTTAGGGGCTGATTTGTGATAATCTAATGATTCACCGCAAAAGGCTGAAGGAACAATGTCCCTCCTGTTGCCAATGATAAGCAAGAATGAGATTTCTTATTACTGCTGATGCACTTGCTGAAATTACTACTCAAGTACTTTCTCCTATTGCTATTTTTCCTTCTGCTGTAATTAAAGTAACATCAGAGGAACACTGCCTTCTGCTCTGTCTCAATTAAACAAAAGTCAGCTTCTTTGCACAGTCCTATCCAGGAGGTTTATAAAAAGAATAAGCACCAATATATGAACTTTAATACTGTTTCAAAGTTTTTACTCTTTCACTATTTAGTGGTGCCTTTTCCTCAGAGAACTGCTCTTCCAAAGACTCACGAGGACCCAAATGTTATTAATGTTTTTCTCACGTCACGTCCTCATTATTAATCTAACAAAATTCCCTTCTCTTTCAGTAGCTGATTTGACTGAAGAAAAATAAGCATGGAAGCACACTCCGTGATATGATGCCAAACTTCAGCCAGATTCATAGACCTGATAGTAAATGTAATTTGAATGTCAAGATCAGAACTATCAACTATATTCTGGGAGGCAGAAAGAGGAGCAGGATCGGCCTTTTATCAGCCAGCAGCTATTTGACAAGCTCAGTTGTACTTCCAGCCATACTCCCAGCCAAGGAATTTTTTATTCAACTATTTTGCTGGACTTAACAATGTCTGCTATTACATACATCATGATACAAGCAGGAATAGATTAGATACTTTTTTTCTTCCTCTAGGGGGAAGCAATCTTAATTCCTTAAGATCTGAAAATACAATTAATAAATAGATTCAGACACGAGTCAATTTGAAACTGAAGCACTTTCTGCTTCTCAGGATATGATGTATATCCAGGCTTACCTTGAATTTCATATGAAAGCAAGATCCCAGCATATACCTGTTGTCCCCCTTCCAGTGAAGGATCCCTAAGTATATAATCAGCAAAAAAACCATAGTCTGAAACTTTTGCTTAACCTTTTAGAACACTGCTGTCTGGGCACATCAAGAGTAAATCACGTCTGTGGGCTGAATCTCTCAGAAGGTCACTGGATTATTAATAGCTGACTCAATTTAGCTAGTTAGAGAAAGAACAGTTTCTAAAGAAAGATTGCATTCCAACCACCTTTCTTGGATTGATGTTATTTTTATCCTTTAGAATTAATTGCTCTCTCTTCATAGTTTCCAAACAGCTATAGTTCCTATATCTCTGTAATACCAAAACAAATGGCTGCTAGGCAGTGCTAATCCTTGCTACCATCATGGTGGAGATTTTATTGTCACCCTTGTTTGGATCTTTCATTAAAATATCTTTTAGAATTCAACTGGAAATTAGGTTGCTGTGTTTTCCTAGACATGCCTTCCCACTTCCACCACCTCTCTCCAGAGATGCTGCTTTTGCATTGAGCACTAGCATATATTGCAGAGTATTCTCTCTGACAAGACATGATGCATTATCAGCCATTCTTATTTAAGAAAGCTGCTAGCACAAGAGCTGTCCTGTGCTACTATGGTTTTCTAACAACAAAATTTGTTCTAAGGAGGAAAATTGCAGAGAAAAAATAATACTTCAGCACCAAATCCATTTCAAAAGTCAATGACAGTGGCAAACGTATTTCTCAGTACTTTTCTCTTAGAGCAAGAATAAGTAAGACTATGTCCTTCAGGTACTTCTCTCTAGACTAAATATTTATATTCCTTCTCCACAACTGAACAATATACAGCAACATTTTGCAATAAAGCCCTAATGATATTGTGCTATATTCATTAAAAAAAAACATAATTAGTTTTGTGTCACTAGAGGATAAATGGCTTCTGCTCTGAGACTTCTTTTGACTGAATGACTTCTTTATTATTGATAGCCTTACTTACGTACACAAATAATAAAATGCTTCCACAAAGGATTTGAGTTAACATTTACAAATACCTTAAGAAATGAAGAACAGTAATGATTCTTTTCCTTGCCACTTTTTCCATCAGAAAAATTTATATGGATGGCGATATGGACATCAGTGGATATGGGGATTAAAAGAAAGATTAATAACAATAGATTCACAGAGACAGAGTAAGGGTATGACATTAACAGACATATTTTTTTCTGGGGCAAGAGAGACAGTGGTAAAAATCTTGAGGGGGATCATTAAAGCAGTTTTTGAGTGCTCACAATGTATAAGGCTTTAGACCTGAAAGTGTTAAGGCTCTATGTTGAAAAAGAAAGACAAGGCTTTTAGACATACCTGGGCAGGGGGAGGGAGGGGAGGAGGTGGAAAGACAAAACATGAAAGGCAGCTTGGACCTTTGTATCCAGCAAATACTGAGGGTCATCTTGCATATTTTATGATCAAGTCCCAAGATAGATAACACCACTCTGAAAACATTTGATGCTTTCAGTTTTATTAAATTACAGCAAGTTATTTTCCCATCAGTCAGTTAAACAGGCAAGAGTGGAGCTTGATTATATATCCCTGAAGTGATCTGCCATAAATCAAGTATTTAATTATATGTTCACAAACTGTTGTGTAAAAAGGAACATACCTGCAAAGTGGTATTTTTTACTTTTTACCTGAAGAATTTATTTCTCATTAACTGACTGCTAGCCCCAGTGAACTTCCTCTTGAGAATGGACAGAATCTCACCTAGGAAGATTTCCACTGACACATATTTCTGGCAGCTTGAAAAAAGGACTCCATACCTTGTAAAAACAGGATTCATTCATAATCTGAATGTGTGCATTGCTGTTTAGCCTATATTTACTTTATTGAGCCCAGGGAATGCATTTGTAAGTGGGGCCCAAGACTGAGGAAAGCCATTTATCAAGACACAGGATGCAAACCCATTACACAACAACCAGGAAAAGAAACATGAATAGTAAGGGTTTATTTTATATATTGCCACAAGAAAAGACACAGGATAGAATGCCTTCCAGCACACTCAAGAGCAAAAATACCCATTTTCCAGAAGGGATTGCACACCCCAAGTTTACCATGGCATCCACTTTTTGTAGACTTAGTAAATTTTTGGACCATACCCTGTCCACCACAGTCCACAGCCTGTCTTTATTCTTTATTCAAAACCATCAGCCACCTGGGGCTTTTTGTTTGCTCCTAGGAATTTTTAGCCTAATGAGCAATCATTGGTGATCTGTCTGCACTTTATTATTAATGCCAACAGTTGAATACTTGGGGCTTGTTAAGGCTATCAGGCTGTTGACGCACTGCCTAAGATTCCTAATGTAAATCATTACTGCCCCAGAGGGAGATGTTCAGAGACTGAGTTAATACTTTGTGAGGACAAAGTTTTAGGGTTGGCATCCCAAATATTTCACAATCATAATTCCTCTTCTCCTGATATCCTGAGAACTATGTTAAGAGCCTTTACCCAATCATCTCTATTTGGCCTTTTCAATATATTGTTCTCTTGAGAAGCAGCCAGTGTGGTTTGGTATCTGAATATTTGGTATTTCCAAATACCAAAATACCAAATTTCCAAATACCAAATACCAAATCTGAATATTTGGTATTTCCAGAGTGGTTTGGTATCTGAATGGTGACATTTTAAAGCTTTCATGGAAGAATTACAGATCATAGAATTACAGAATTTCCTAGATTGCCAAAGACATTTAAGATCTGGAGTATTGCATTCAGTTCTGGGCTCCCCAGTTCAAAAGAGACAGAGACCTACTTGAGAGAGTCCAATGGAGGGCTATGAGGACAATTAAGGGACTGGAACACCTGCCTTATGAGGAAAGGTTAAGAGACCTGGGGCTTTTTAGTCTGGAGAAGACTGAGAAGGGATCTAATTAATGTGTATAAATACATGAGGGCTGCGTGCCAAGAAGAAAGGGGCAACCTCTTTTCACTTGTGCCCTGTGATAGGACAAGGGGCAATGGATGCAAGCTAGAGCATAGGAAGTTCCACCTCAACATGAGGAAGAACTTCTTTACTGTAATGGTTACAGAGCACTGTAATGGGCTCCCCAGAGAGGCTGTGGAGTCTCCTTCTCTGGAGACTTTCAAGACCCGTCTGGCCGCATTCCTGTGTAACCTGCCCTAGATTCTATGGTCCTTCTCTGTCAGAGGGGTTGGACTCAATGACCCCCTGAGGTCCCTTCCAGCCCCTAGCATTCTATGATCACCTAGTCGAGTCATTAAGCTAACACTGAGAAGACCTTGACTAAACCGTATCACTCAGTGCTATGTCTATGTGACTCTTAAATATGTCAAGGGATAGGGGCTCAACCACTTCCCTGGGCAAACCATTCCAGTGCCTGAAAACCTGTTCAGTAAAGAAATTCTTCCTTATATCTGATCTAAACTTCCCTTGGTGCAACTGAAGGCCATTTCCTCTTGTTCTATCACTTGTTACTTGGGAGAACAGACTGACTCCCACCTTTCTACAACCTCCTTTCAGGTAGATGTAGAGAGTGATACGATCTCCCCTGAGCCTTCTTTTCTCCAAGCTAAACAACCCCAACTATCTCAGCTGCTCCTCATAAAACATGTGCTCTAGGCCCTTCACCAGATTTGTTGCCCTTCTTCGGACACGCTCTAGTGCCTTGGTGTCCTTCTTCTAGTGATGGGCCCAAAACTGAACACAATACTCAAGATGTGGCCTCACCAGTGCCGAGTACAGGGGTAGAATCACTTCCCTGGTGCTGCTGGCCATACCATTCCTGATGCAGGCTAGGATGCTGTTGGCCTTCTTGGCCACCTGGGCACACTGCTGGCTCATGTTCAGTCAGCTATCAATCAACACACCCAGGTCACTCTCTGCTGAGCAACTTTCCAGCCACACCTCCTCAAGCCTGTAGTGCTGCTGGGGGTTGTTGTAGCCAAAGTGCAGAACCCGGCATTTGCCCTTTTTGAAATTCATACCATTGTCCTTGGCCCACTGATCTAGTCTGTCTAGATTGATCTGCAGAGCCTCCCTACCCTCGAGCAGATTGACACTTCTACGCAGCTTGGTGTCATCTACAAACTTACTGAGGGTGCCCTCAATCCCCTTATCCAGGTCATCAATAAAGATATTAAACAGAACAGCTCCAGTACTGAGCCCTGGGGGACACCACTCATGACTGGCTGCCAAGTGGATTAAACTCCATTTACTACCATTCTTTGGGCCCTGCCAACCAGCCAGGTTTTTTTATCCAGTGAAAGGTATGCCCATCCAATCCATAAGCAGACAGTTTCTCTGGGAGAATGATGTGGAAGAGAGTGTCAAAGGCTTCACTAAAGTACAGACAGACAACATCCACACCCTTTCCCTCATCCACTAAGCAGGTGACCATGTTGTAGAAGATGATCAGGTTAGTCAAGCAGGACCCGCCCTTCATAAACCCACGCTGACTTAGCCTGATTGTCTGATTGTCCTGCACGTACTGCGTGATGGTACTCTGGATGATCTGCTCCATCAGCTTCCCTGGCACCGAAGTCAAACTGACAGGCCTGTAGTTTCCCAGATACTCCTTCCAGCCCTTCTTATAGATGGGTGTTACACTGGCTAATTTCCAGTCTGCTAGGACCTCCCTGGTCAGCCATCACTGCTGAAAGATGATGGGAAGTGGCTTGGTGATCAGCCCTGACAGCTCTCTCAGAACTCTTGGGTGAATTCCATCCGGTCTTCTAGACTTGTGTACATCTAAGCGGTATAGCAGATTGTGGACCATCTCTTCCTGGATTGCAGGAGGATCATTCTGCTCCCAGTCTGTCTTCTAGCTCAGGGCACTAGATTCCTAGAGTACAACTGGTCCTAGTACTAAAGACAAAGGCAGCATTAAGCACCTCAGCCTTTTCCTCCACCCTATTTACCATGTTTCCTCCTGCAACTAATAGGTTGAAAACTTGAATTAATAATTTCAGGGCCTTGTGTGCATCATTAAGGCTGTGGGTCTGGGAGGAGAATGGTCAGATCAAGGCAAAACATAAGATTTCCAAAAGGCACAAAGGACACAGATTTTTTCCATCTTGCACATCTGTGATTAGTACTTTCTTGGTTCAGTCATCTGAGCATGTAGTAATTGAGACACAGTGCCTGTTTTCACCCAGGCCAATGCTTGCTGGCCTTGGTAACTTTTGCTGGCTTCCCTTTGCTTTGCATTCTTTACTGCTGGGAGCCAGATGATAGCTGCCCTTGCTACAATACAGGATACTCTTGAATGGAAATAAGGGAGGGAATACAGGTTTAAAGCAGTGTTATGTGGTAGATGGAGTGCAGGGAAAACTGCTGAAATCATCTGATGATTTTGTGTAATTTTTTGGGATGGAGAGGTTCTCCTGCTTTATAATATTGAAACTTAGGCATTGGCTGAATAGTTATCACTGCTTGCGCAGAAAAATGTGAGTTGTGATGCCTGATGTACCAAACACCCATAATTTCGGTTAGTTTCTGGGCAGCTTCATACACTTAATTTTTTTTTCTGATCTGGTACATGAACAGGTGGACACATGAGTGTGGGCTAGTTTAAATTCCTAGACAAGATTCTTACTTACAGAATCCAAGGATAAGAATTCTGCTTCAAAAAGTCCAAGATTTTAATTTCCCTACTACCTGTGTCCTTGACAAGGATATATCAGAAGCCAGATAAGAGCATTCACCAATTTATTACAACTCCAAGACTTTGAACTAAGCTTAATCAAAAGTAGATTTTAAATTTGAAAGTAATAAGTCCTTAATATCACTTTGGTACTTGCCAAGTGTAATATGTTGGATTTTTTCAGTGGAGTAGGAGAGGACTGCATATCTCTTCTGAAATCAAACTGTGTGTTGTATATTCTTTCATGCAGAGCAAATGAAGTTTTTTTCCCCCATTTACTGTCATAATTTGTTCCGATTCACCAAGGTACTCAAATTTAAGCCTATGAATAAGAACATGGAGTCAGTAGAATTGCTTCTGTCCGCCAGCTAAGAAACATGCTTAGGCATAATGATGAATTCATCCTTAACTGGTTACTAACACAGCACTTTTTAAGACAAGGAAGATATTGAGTGCACTTTTGTTGGAAAATTCCTAACTCATCAGGAACCAGGGTTATCTTGGCCTAGCCATGACTGTCCTAAGTAGTTAACTAGATTAATGATAATACTTATTTATGTATTTATTTTAAATAAGGAGAGGGACGAGACTTCTAAAGTTGGAGTTACCCTGGCATTGCTAATGCTAGCAAACATTATTGAGGAAAATGAGACTAAGACCCTAAGATAGGAATGCAACCACATCAGCAGAAAGAATGAAGCAACTTCCTGTTGGTGAAGAATTCATCTAGGTCATCACATTAGACCTTTCTGCCTATTTGTTCTTGCACATTACACTGAATAATTCGTTTAAATTCTGTTTACTTAATGGAGTGAGTCACTACATTTGTTTAGTGGAAAGGTGGTGGAGAGAAGGTTTACCTACTTTTGTCAACTTTATTAACTATGCTTAGACATAAGCTTTGTAAATCCACTGGGGATACTAACAGAAATCAGAAACATGCAAGAAATGGAGCCCTTTGCCTACAGGACTCCAGGACAGAGAACTTCGATGTCTGGACAGGTAAGACTACAGATGGAAAGAGGAAGCAGCTTCAGTGAATGGAAGGAGCAGACAAATGGCAGACAAGGAATGTGAGTTTTAAGAACGGCCTTCTGAGAAATTTTTCAACTGGATTCCAAACTAATCAGAAGTTAACAGAATTGGTTTTAAAAACATACCTATTTTTGCTCAAGTGATAGTCTTCTGAAATCTTCATTGCCACGTCCTCCTTTCTCATTCTTCAGCCTGTTGTGGAAATTGTGAGACCTCTGCAACTTGCAAAGACGTATGATGCTTCTTGCAGCATTCTCTCTACTTTATTTCTCTGCTATTGGGTTCTGCATTTTTTTTTTACTTCCAATATTCTTAAGTACTTCCTCTAATAAGGAAAGTAAGAGTCAGAAAACCAATGAAGTAAAAAAATCCATTGACAAAGATAAATGTAATGAAAAAAGATAGTGCTATTTATACTTTAAATACAGAAAAAAAGAATATGCTTTCCAACAGCCAGAGTCATTTAGCTTGTATTTAAAAAGTGGCAAATAGTAAAAATAATTAATAGAAACATATGCCACTGGGGCTACTTAAGTAAGAAAAACTAATGTGAATAAGTACTTGAGGGGATATAACATTTAATAATGGATACTTACAGGAATCTTTATGTGTTCCAGGAACTGCACTTAAAGCAATTAATCCTTAGGACACCCCAGAGAGACAACTTAGTAAGAAATAGTCTCCTGCTCAGTTTAGAGGGAGTTACAAGTGTGGAGACAAGACGTCATTGTAATATGCCCAGGACTAAGTAGCACTTTGATAGGAACAGCAGGGTGATAACTCCTGGGGTTCTGGTTTTCTGTTCTGCATTTACAGCATCAAAAGTGGCAGAACTAGAGCAACATGGGAGATAAGTACACACACTTATTTTGTGTGTTTCTGGGTGTTCTGTTGCCTAAGTTTGGACCTCATACACTGATGTCCCATGGAAAGATAGCTGAAAAAAATATTGGTGTAATTTTCAGGCTAGAAAACCATAGTTGTCTATCATGATTTTCAGTACTATGACCAACAGAAATTTAGGCTAATTTCACAAAGTAAATAAATAAGTAGCAAATTATTTTCTTTTCAGAAATAGTAGCAGAGAAGAGTATGTTTGTGTTTTGAGGATGAGACAAGAGTTGGCATGAGTTGAAAGTGTCTTGTATTTTCCCTTGGGCAGTGGTTCATTTGAGCAACAGAGGGTGGAAAACAAAATACAGAGATTGTGAAAAAGGACAAAACAGAATATAATCAGAAAGGGGAGAAAATTAATTTAGCTGGCAGTTTAAAGTTCTGCATCACACAGAATCAAAATATTCTCTTTTTTTTTTTCCCCCAACAGACTCATATAAGCAAGTCATCTACCTTACCAAGGTTATTGCCTTCACACAATAATTTTATGTGCTCCAATTTAAAAGATTTTTATTGGACAACCCAATTATAGACTATTATTTTTATTACTAGCATTGGGTAGGAGTAATAGACCAACATGCCATTATAAAGACGACAATAAAATCATTCTTCCTTCAAGAATTTACATGTTCTTTTTAATGGGATGTGTAAAATGTTATAATGAGAATGGTTCTGAATTGCAGTGATTTTCCTGATTGAATGGTGGCATATACAGAACCTCCCAAGACAATTTTCTTTTTTTTTTTAATTCTTACATCTAAAATAACTAGAGTTTTAAAGCAAGCTTAGTAGAGGATTAATAAGGACATAGTCATTTTTATTCGGTGACAATTAGTAACATTTTTGTAAACATGAGTGTTCTTGGATAAGTAAAAAGGAAGAATTTGATTTTGATACAGCTGGGTGTCCTGAATGTTAAAAATTAAGTTATCCTGCCATGAGTGTCAGTGGCATAAGTCTATGGACTTCAGGTTGCATGCTCAGGATGTTTACAGTGATATTTTCACTGTTCCTGCACGTGATGGATAACAGGGTTTTTTTGTAATAATCCCTATCAGATATGCTCAGACATAGCTTTTTGTATTCTGCCATTCCACCTGATAATCCATTCCTGCAAAGAAGGGCAGAACAAAGACCAACCATACTGTGAAGGCATAAAGTGACTCTTGAAATTCAGTCATGATTTGAAATATGACCAGTCACCACACTTTTCTCCTCTGAAAAAACCCACAACTACAAAAACAAACCAAAACAGAACAACAACAACAACAAAAAGGTGGGGGGGTGGGGGGGGAGAGAAAAATATTACTATGGTTCCTGTGAGGCTATGGGCTATACACAGTTTGAATCTATTCTGCAATTTTATGGATAGCAGCTCCCATAGTTTGCACTCCTATTTCAGTGCTTCTCATACAGAGGAAACAGTCATGATTTGTCCAGACTCACAATTTACAATACTGCATGTTGCAATAACAAGACCTTTCCTACACAGACAGCAGGACAGAGCAACTTTTTGGAAAAACAAGACTCTGAAGGTCAGATTTTTTATTTTTACTATTTTGTCACATACTCTTTCTGAGAAAGAAGCTAACAGTAAACTGGAAGTCATAAACGCTCTGTTGTGTTCCTAATCCAGGAAGATAAATTCTGTTACAGATTTAAAATAATTTGCAGAAAGAGACATAAGCCAGAAAGACTAGTTAAGAAACACAGTGGACATATCTGTGTGAGGTTGTTTCAAGTCTAATTAATTAGAGTCAAATTTGGAGCAAAGGAGAAAAGAAACCTAATCTTTGGTAGCAAGGGATGAGAAACTGCCCTGCTTATTACAAGTGTCCAAGTATCCTCACAACCAAGAAGAAAAGTCTACTGAGTGCAGAGGGAAACTCATTATAGTTTGAACACACTATAGTTTTAACAAAGACTGAAATAGGTCTTATAGAAAGAACTGCTAAAAAAATCTCCACAAAAACAAATACATGAAAAATAGACTTATGGGTAAGAATAAGGTAATCCGCAGCACCCATCCTAGCTAAGATGCTGAGGCAGTGAAAGAGGGAGCTTTAGCAGAATCCATCTCAAACAAAGGAATAAAGAGAACCTATAAGGGAGGAAGTCTTCACAGTAAACGTTACACACAACAGCTGAGCTTGTTGCTGTGTCCCCACACTGGATAATTTGGAGCAACTAGGAAATCCTTGCGGTGCCCAAGATGGATGGAGAACTGCATTCTGGATTTGTTGCTGGTTTGTTGTTTTGGTTTTGTTTTGTTTTCTCTTTCTTTTCTGACTTTTATGGTTTGAAATTTGTATTTCAAGAAACTTCTAATTTTCAGCCTGAACTGAGTGTGTGATGAACATTCTCAGGTTGCTCATCAGAAATGCCCGGGGCTCATCATTAAGAAATTACCCCAGGTGCTTTCTTCCTTATGGAGCAACACATGAAAGTACAGTGAGAAATGAAAGGAAAAAGAGGGCTAAGAGAAGGGCTTCTACAAGTAGGTATTCCCAGGAACCACTGGGATTTGTGGCTTACATCAAAAATTTCATGAAGAAATGTGGAAGATGTAAGAGCTGCCTTCACTGAACAGAAACTAAGAAAAAATTTAATATCTCTCTTCCTTCCCTCCATACCCCCCCCCTTTTTTTTTTTCACTTACTTTGAGAGGGGTTGTTTGGGTCCCAGCACTAATTCCTTTTGGGGAAGGGGATGAATTTTGCTGTTGTCAGAGCTATGACTCTCTTTTTCTGCAAATCTCTTTTCTCCAGATTTCTTGTACCTCCAAGACAAATGAAATTCCTACATAATGTGCTTAGAGTCGGTGTTAGCTGTAGAAGTTCTGATCCCCCACTCATGTAAAGTAAAAATAAGCTCAGCAGGAGCAGGCTTGGGGGAGGGCTTCTAGTCCTCCTGCGTAACACTTGGGCCCAACACTTCACATTCACTGCCATTTTTTTCTGCAGCCCTTTAGTGACATTTAATTCCTTATCCTGCAGGTGACAGATATCTTGGTGTTATTGCTGTTCTGTGGGCAATAAATCTCCCCTCAAATATAAGCCTGGTCATGCCATATGACAACTTCTTTACTTATTTGCATCACTGTAAGGCAGCCTGGCAATTATACAGAAAGTATGTTACCATAGCAACACAGGGAAACTGCAGCATCTAAAAAAAAATATTAAGACTGCAGAATTACTTAACATTTTATTTCCCGAAGACTTTGGTATTCCGAGTTTAAACTCTGAATGAAAAATCATAACAAATGGTGACTATTTCATAAATAGTGCTTCCTACGCCTTTTAGAAGTAATTGCTTCTTTTCATCAAAGCATTTTATATTTTCATCTTTGTAGAATTACTGAGTACATAGTTTAATGAGTAAAATATTCCTCTATCCCCTGTCCAGAAGTTTTTTTAATTTTTTTTTTGCAACAAATACCACTGGATTATTAGTCAAGTCAAATATAGTAATTATTTCAGCACATTTAATGCATAAGTCCCTTCACATACTTCCCACACAAATGACTGCAGACAGGTCTGACAGCTCCTGTATCCTGGTAAAGCTCTGGAAGAGCACAGTAGAATAGCTGAGATTTTACTTTCCATAGGATGGGAAGAGCCAAGCAGTTTGAAGCATGAGAATAAACACAAAACAGGTGAGAGGGACACAACCATCCAATGCCCAAGTCATGTGTTGGTACCCACTGACTCAAGATAAAAACCGCTCTGTCTTCTAGCATAAGTCACAAGACTCCTTGTGGCTTAGTGGGCAATACAAAACTGAGGCTCAGTTGTTCAAAGGCAGCTTTGACACCCAGGTCCCACCAGCTGCACTGGTTTCATGTCATGACTTATGCTCTTAAAACATTTAGTCACAAGATGGTGATCAGGAAAGCAACTGGCAAAGGGGACTGTACAGTCTCCCATGTCAACCTGCTACTTACCTTGTAAGATTGGGTTTTGTACTAGTTTAGTATAAGCCATTACTGGTATAACATTACTATAAATAGTGACAATAAAATGAAGTACACATACAATATTGATGAAATTCAAATAAATATAAATAAATACGCATATATCCCAAAGCATTTTCTGCTATGCTTGTAAAATATTTCATCTCATAAACATAGAATCATAGAATGGTTTGGGTTAGAAGGGACCTTAAAGATCATCTAGTTACAATCCCTCTGCCACGACAGGGACGTCTCCCACTAGACCAGGTTGCTTTCTTGCAAACACAGGATAGGCAGAGTGCTCTGTCTGAGCCCCTTTTGACAAAAATGGAACTGCGTGACACAGACACAAAATTTTAGAGAAGTTTATTAATGCATAACTAATGCTCTACACCAAGGTAAATACTCTGGGTTCAATTTCTTTCTAAATGATTTAACATTGCTAGTAGACAACTTTAAAGTCGGATTTTGATAAACACCCCATCCAATTATTCATTAGTATAATCAATAGAAAGCATACTTTGACTTCTGAAAATCCAAGTTTGAAAACCAAAACTCTTGCTTTTCAGTGTCTCTGATCCATGTTCCATGCTAATTAACCTATATCTTTCAATTAAAAACAGATCTTGGTTCCTTAACAAGAAGCTTAATTATGTTACCTATATTGCATTTCTGAAGTAGGTGACAAAGTCCAGTCTCAAATTTAAGTCTTTGCTAATCCCTCTAACTAATAAAATTCATAAAGAGATGGTTAGGAACAGAAACTCTAATAATATTAAAGTCCAAAGCATTTCACAAGTAAAACATGCATAAATTAACCACCATGGTCTACCCAGAATTATCTGTTGCCTTAGTATGTGCAATAAATATGCAATACAAGGATTCAAAATAGCCCAACAGTCTTCAGTAAAAATCTAGAGCTTGAGTTCAACAATACAGCAGGAAATAAAGTAATAGATCGGTAAAAACCCAGAAATAAAATCAGCAAGGAAATGCTGATTTCTGTTCCAAACAATAGTCTTGATGAACACGAACCAGAATGCCAGGCATAGCAAAATGTAGAAGCAGCAGGAGGAAGAGAGGTAAAACAAGGAGACACTTGAAGTTGTCAGGGAGTCTACTGACATGTCAACTGAAGCAACAAGCTGAGAGCTATGAAATGATAATGGTAAACAAGACACAGCAGCTCAATAATTAAGAAAGAACAGAAAGGTAATGGGGAAAAAGGCATTCAGCTACCAGAAAGCCAACAGCTTGGAATAAAACTACCACTAAGGAAAGATGACCACCTAGCACCGCTGAAAATAAATTAGCCAGTTGCACATACCAACAAAATTACAAAACTTATTGAGTGGAAAAAGCTGCAAGAGAGGAAGCTTGAAGGTAAAGCTGCAGGAAGATCTTGACCACATTGCAGACACTATTTGAAACTAATTCAATTTTCACTACAGCCTCATGTAGTTGCAATGCAGCTTTCACAATGAAATGGATTGATTTCCAGGTGCTGAAAAGTAAGTCTTCCTACTGGAAAAGTGACATAGCATCATAGGAACAGGATTACTTACCATCTCTGACTAACTGCTAATCTATTTCTGCTTGTAGAAATGCTTAATTGAGTGATATTTCTGTTCACAGGATAGGAATTCTTTTCCACCATGGCAGGGTTTCCTATCATGCCAAGCCCCAAATACAACTGCATGTTTAACTAAAGAGGAGGAGGAAGGAAGGATGACATAGTGTCATTGGCATGGGACATGAGGAGCCAAGTAGGTTCAATTTCCTACCCTGCCACACCCTTCTGGAGTAAACTTTTATAAGCCTCCTTTAGACAAGCCTTTTCCTTCCAGTAGACCATGGTTCAGAGAGCCTTGTCATGGCTTTCCACTGGGCTCGGAAGGTGATGAGCAAGCCTTCACTGGGATACATACATGTACTTGCAGTCACATTGGAAGCCTTTCTACCTAATGAAGATAGTGATCTTCCCTGTCCTGTAAAGAGGAGATCTGGACAGAGTTACGGATGGCAAAGAGCTAGTAAAATATTAGGTCTGTATATCCTCTTTATTCACAGAGCACAAGCTGTCTGGTTAAATATCTAGTGGATATAGGCTGAAAGGAATGTACAGCCACCTCTACAGAAAACATATGGCTGAATTCAATCTTGGTGTAAACAAAAATACTCTAAGGATCACACAATTTCTTCTCCTCCTTTTTTTTTTTTTTTTCACACTTTTTCAATAGCTGCAAACTATCATCAAAGCCCATCACAGCCGTAGTCATTTCTGAAGCCAAGCTATGCATTTTTTAATGCCATTTTATCTTTTTCCATATGTCACTCCTTCTATTTTTGTTGCTTTTCTTCACCTGTAAGCCAATTATATATATGGTAATTCTCTCTCCAGTAAAGTCTGATTCATCTGTAACCACATAAGGACAGATTCCATGATGAAATCTTTAGGCAAGACAGTTCAGAGGAGGAAAACTTCACAGTTACCCCTAAAGATATTTTTCCAAAGCATTCCATTTCTAGGAAAAAGCTCTCTAAATCCTGTGGAATTAACATAATAAATAATACAATCCCCGAGGCCAAAACTGCATATAGAGAAGCCTGTTTCTGGACAGGTTCTCATTCATGCAATATTCCCCTGTGCACTTTATTCCTTTTTAAAGACACTCTTGATAGGGGTGACTTATACTTTAGTATGCCTGCAGTAACTACAGAATTATGTTATCCATTTTAACTTCTTTCAACACTGGCAGTCTCACAGTATATTTGGGGTTTTTTGCCTATATATCCAGTCTTTTAACACTAAAGCAATGTTTTCTCCACCATTTACTTTTCCTGCTTGAAACTCATAGATACGTTTCACCTTTTCCATTAAAAAAGTAAATATTTTACTTTAGCTGCTAATTTATTAGTCCCTAAGACACCTCATTAAATATGTCCTAGCTATTTTGACATACTGTTATTTTTTAATACATCTGGTAGTCTTTCAACCCTTTTCTTGGAACGAGGATTATTACTTTTGTTCCAGTAAATGTGAATTAATTTTAATCAGTTAATTTCATAAGATAAAACTCTGAAATGAAATACAAAGATATTTCATCTGCTGAAGTTTGTACAGACACTGATTTCTATTGTACTTTGAACATAAAAGAGTAATTAAAAACATGCCTGATAAAAAACTTTTATATGATTCACGATACTGCTCAAAGTGGTTTTATGTGTTTAGAGCAACATTTTTCCCAACTATCCTATTGTACTTCTAGAAGCAAAAGTTAAATATAAGAAAGTCCTGTGACTGTCTTTCCCCCCTTTCCTCTCTACTCCCAGCTCATGAATCAGTACAGCTAAATGTGTTTTCTCCCATTTTTAACCAAGTGACAGGGGCTTCTGCACCTTCTCCTGGCTGCAGAGCCACTTCCACACCCTTACCCAAGGATCCCAGTGACACATGCTGGCAATGTCTGCTGTGCACATTCCTACAGCAGGAAGCAAGAAATTCAGGTACTGAGGAAGAGGGAGAGATCAAGGTGAGCAGTTAATGCACAGTCCACACCTTAAGTTGCTCCTGAGAGCTGCTCAAAAATAGCTCATGATACATGTATTTGATTGTGTTCCCCCTAAACCAGCATACCATAAATTCTCCAGAGTAGCAATTCTGCCAGGGTCTGCTATTTCTTTTTCTCACTTGATCCCTTGTCCTCTCCTGAAATAATTTCTGTATGACCTTACCTTCTTCCCAATTTATGTGTGCACATACGACAAAGAAATTCTGCAGGGAATCTCAATCTTTGCCATTTTCAATACATAATTAATTTATTCCTATTCATTTATTAATGAACTATTTCCTTGCTAAGGTTACAGTTACTCAAAAATGAAAAGGCAGAACTTTTTCAATTAATTAAGGTCTCCCATACATTGGTAAAGAAACATATTTTGGTAGCCTGTTGCCTAGAAGACTCCACAAACCATAGCAATAAATAACAAGCTGCATGTTTAAGTGTGGACCTGGCATTTGTTTTGGATTTCGCATTTGCCTCATATTCCTAAGCCCTGTACATCTGAGAAGGAAAACAAAAATAAAACCCTCATCCGTTCCTTTATAATCATCCTCAGAAAATCTTCATCACAGCTTCTGAAGGTGTGCCTCCCACCTTCACATCTGGGAATAGTATTTATTTTCTGAGGACAAGGAACGCAATCATTTGCATTTGAATACATAATACCTTTTATAATCATTAGCATGCGGGAATGGGAAGCTCAGGATTTCAGCGGTCTAATTCAGGAATTATAAAAAGACAGAGCAGACTGTATGTCCCAGTGTAACTCTTCCCATATAGGAGCAGCACAGTCGTGCAGGTCTGGCTCACAGTTTCCCCTAGAGGTATCTATAGGTAATCATGGAATAGTTTGGGTTGGAAGGGACCTTTAAAGATCATCTAGCCCACCCCAAATTCAGTGAGCATCTTTAGTTAGTTAGATGAAGTTGCTCGAAGCCCCGTCCCACCTGATCTTGAATGTCTCCAGGGATGGGGCATTTATTAACTCTCTAGGCAACTTGTTCCAGTATTCCACCATCCTCACTGAAAAAAAATTTCTTCTTTATATCTAGTCTAAATCTTTCCATTTTAAACCATCACCCTTTCTCCCATTGCAACAGGCCTGCTAAAAAGACTATCCTCAGCTTTCTTATAGGTCCCCTTTAAGTACTGAAAGGCTGCAATAAGACCTCCCCAGAGCCTTCTTTTCTCCAGGCTGAACAACCCCAACTCTCTCAGCCTTTCTTCATAGGAGAGGTGTTCCAGCTCTCTGATCATTTTTGTGGCCTTCCTCTGGACACACTCCAACAGGTCCATGTCTTTCTTATGCTGAGGACTCTAGAGCTGGACACAGTACTCCAGGTAAGGTTTCACCAGAGCAGAGCAGCAGAATCACCTCCTCCAACCTGCTGGCTGCACTTACTTTGATGTGGCCCAGGATACAGTTGACTTTCTGGGCTGTGAGCTCACATTGGCAGCTCATGTCCAGCTTTTCATCTACCAGCACTCCCAAGTCCTTCTCTACAGGGCTGCTCTCAATCCCTTCATTCCACAGCCTGTACCGATACCAGGGGTTCCACTAACCCACATCCACTTGGTCTTGTTGAACCTAATGAGGTTCCCATGGTCCCACTTCTCAAGCTTGTCTAAGTCCCTCTGGATGGCACCCCATCCCTCGGGTGTGTTAACTTCACTACTCAGCTTGGTGTCACCTGCAAACTTGCTGAGGATGCACTCAATCCCACTATGTCATTGATGAAGATATTGAACAGCACTGGTCCCAGTACAGACTCCAGAAGGACACCAGTTGTCACCAGTCTCGATCTGGACATTGAACCCTAATCAGGACTAGTTCCTCTGGATGTGACCATCCAACCAATTCCTCATCCACTGAACAGTCCACCCATCAAACCCCTATCACTCTAATTTAGAGAGAAGGATGTTGTGGGAGACCGTGTTAAAGGCCTTACAGAAATCTAGAGAGATGACATACATAGCTCTTCCCTTGTCCACTGTAGTTGCTCCACCATAGAAGGTCACTAGATTGGTCAGGCAGGACTTGCCTTGGTGAAGCCATGTTGGCTGTCTTAAATTACTCTCTATCCTCCATGTACCTTAGCAGAGCTTCTAGGATCTGTTCTGTTATCTTCCCAGGCACAGAGGTGCGATTGAGAGGTCAGTAGTTCCCTGGGTCCTTCTTTCCCCCATTTTTAAAAATGGGTGCAATGTTTCCCTCTTTGCAGTCACAAGAGACTTCACCTGACTGCCAGGACATTTAAATATCATGAAGAGTGGCCTAGTAACTACATCAGACAATTCCCATCTTTATTCTCCCCTACACAGTCTCATCGCTATGCTGAGCCACATGTCACTTCCTATGGGCAATATAATGCACAGTGAGGAGAAATGTGGGCAAGTGAAGACAATCTATCCATACTAGTTGCAGAGAACTTTTTGAATATTGAATGTCACTAGGCAGAACTGCTTGACTACACATGTCTCTTGTTCTCCCTGCCCTGTTCTGTGACTGCATGTTACACACTGATTTCAAATTAGGCTCACTCTCACTAACATTACGTTCTCATTTCTAAGTTCTCTCAGAAAATAGGTCTTTAGCTCACTGAACTATGCACATTTTTAAAACAAAAAAATAAGGTCAACCAAGGTCACTGTTACTAATGGAACCTATTCTAAAATTATGTAGCCCAGATGTTTTGGTGTTTTGGTTTTTTTCTTTTCTTTTTTAATCAAATGTAGGACAAGAGTAAAAAGTACTTGAATTGACACATTAATACAGGAGGGGGACTATATAAAGATGGAATTAGAGTTATAATCAAAGGCTGCTACATAAAAGCAGACTGCTGCAGCTATGTTCAGAGTGGAGCATGATTCAAGCCATCTATCCACATTTTGATTTCTTCATTGCTTTGTTACTGAAGGCTTATATTGTATTTCTATACACAGACACACACAAGCTGTAAGGGAGAGATTATAGCACTCTTGGTAAGAAACAAGTTACTGGGTGCTGAAATCCACATTTTAAATTAGAATTATATTAAGATCGAGGCAATTCATACTTATAATTGTCAATGAGTCTTTATGTCTATCTACCTAGAGCAGGAAATCATTAAGTTTTCTTCAAATATACTAGCACAGTTAGTTATTCCATTAGTGCTGAACTCAAGAAAGGATATAAGAAATAAACTGCTGAGGAATGTGTGCCCATTTCTGTATAAAAAATTAAGCACATAAATTTGCAATACGTTATATCACACCACCTTCAGTAATTTTTGAGGAACCATGACACCAAAACCCAGCATTTTTTGTTGATTTCCGTGAAATTACTGCTATATATGGACTGCAATTAAATTATCTCATGACCAGGTTGCCTTCCCACATTTGCTGCCCAGAAAGAAAACAACTGAAATTCCCCTTCGTCCTATTCTTGTTCATGTCTTACTCACATGCAGCCTTTCTTGTAGCCTTCTGTTGAGGTGCCTCAAGTTTTGTTCAGTCCTTGCAATGAATTCGGTACCTCTATTTCCCCTTATATTTTAGGACTAGACAAGAAATGGACACGGAAAAATCCCCTGGCCCCAGGTTACATAGACCTAGAGGCAAAAACAAAAGGAAGAGTTACTATTTATGGCTCTTCTGGTGGCTTAAAAAAGCAGCCAAGAAGGGACAGTCTTTGTGCACCACACATTGCTAGGATAATGGCAGCATTTTCCTGTCAAATACTGTTTGTTACCAGGATACAGTCCAGCTACATGGTTGTTAAACAAATTTCATTGTTCCTAGCTGGAAAGATTCGAACCTGAACTGAAGAGTAGTGTTTTTATCAGTTCTTTCTGAAGTAACATTTTTATTTTTCTTCCACATAGCAATTAAAGAGATTCAGTAGGGATTACTGAAAATGTTACTAGTTTATGTGAAAACATTCAATGTGAAAATATGAAGTGTTGGCAGTTCAAGTGGTAAGTGGAACAAGTCAGCATTTTAAGTGTTCCACATATAAATCAGTTTGTCACATATATCTAATTAAGACATTATAGCTGAAGAAACTATAATTAATTTCCCATCCTGTTCTCATGGTAAGGCTGGTATAGGCTGGGAATACATCGTCTATGCTTGAATCACTTCTTCGGGGAGTTACATGTATTCTGTATAATGACAGAAAACTTCATGTCATATTTTGAAAATGGCATTTATGATCTATTTATGGCTTCACAATTCAAGGTCATTTCCAGAGATCATTACCTCCACTTATTCTGCCAGTTCTTTCAATAGTTGGACATAGTCAACTAATAAGGTTTCTGAAGTATTAAAGACTAAATTGCCTTAGTTTAAAACAGATGCCCACTTAGGTGCATTGATGAATTTCAAACTAGTAAAAAGTCTGTGTATTTTAGTAGGGTTTATATTATAAATCTCAAGCATATATAATTAACTAAGGTTCTTAAGCATTTGTTAATAAAGAGATTCTCATATTCCTGGAATAATTATTAAATTCTGTAAGAAAAATGGGTAATATTGTGTCTTTTATACAAAATAAATACCTCTTGTAATTTTAAACTAAAAAAACCAGTTTGGCTTTGTTTTTATTGAAAAGAGCATTTTTATAAAATAATGAAGTAGAAAAAGATACTTAGGAACAAGGAATAGGACATTAAATCCTACTACATGCAAGAAGTTGGGTCTAAATCTCTTGGACAGTTTTCAGACAGTGTTGTGTCAAGCACATTTTGTTATGAGCTCTATTTCATCTGTAAAGCAGGAAAATTTTTACTGATTTAACTTCTTATACTTTGCATAGTCATTGGAAAACTCTCTAATAAATCCTTTTTTTTTTTTAATTTCACATCTCTAGGGACAAATTTTCCCTCTTTTTCCAGTAATATATGCAGACCTGCCTTGATACAAATATTAACCTCTCAGCATCTACAGTAATGACACATTTTCCTACTACTCTCCTAATTAGTCAGGCTTTGAATACTTTAATTATTACTTCCTAGTAATAATGGCTTTTTATACAAGTAGAGCTAATAGCACTGAGTTATCAGTACTAATATACCCATATCACTCCAGCAGTGAAACTATCTGGCATCAGACATCATTCAAGGCTGTGAATTTTATTATTTAATCTGCCTATGTCTACAAAAAATACTTATTTGCCTACAGTTGATCAACAGAGACAGATTATGGGCCAAGTTCATTGAATCTATACATTTGTTTCAGTAAGTACTAGCAAGTAAAATATATAAATGGAAAATATTTGTATATGAATGTAAACACAGGCATTAGTTGTGTTTGTTTACCAAAAAGATGTTTGTTTACCATTTTTCCTGCAAAGTCATGCAGAGAGGTGCTGTACTGTTAATGTCATCCCACCTTCTGATATATTCACCATGTGAGCTTAAAATGTCTTAGCTATGTTTAGGGTCGATCCTTGCTGCACTTGTCAAAGGTGCTTCAGCCTAATGATGCCAATATTTATCCCAACCATGTTTTCAAAGGATTTCAAAGCACGGAACATCCATTTCAAATGGAAATACTTGGCTCCTTCAGAAATATCTTTAATGTTTACCTGGCTACATTCATGACAGGTTCCCAAGGCGTTATAAACACTACTCAACATTTAGCACAGTGCTTTGTTACAACATGAAGGTATACATAAATGAACCAAAACTATCAATATCTCACACAGGGCTCCTCTTACAAAAGGGCCAAGAAGGGTGGTGTTCTGCTCTAGCCTGAAGACCAGAGTTTTGTGATTGTTATAGTTAACTTTTATCATTACTATAGCTAATAATCAATGACCACTTATTCATTCCTTCTTCACTGACAGTTAGTAAAACAAGTCTCTCATCTCTGGCTTGAGCAGGTTTCAAAAGTGGGATCCAGAGCCACATGTTCAGCATCCCCATGGGAAGAAGAGCATTTCCAAGCCTGCTGCACTCAGGAGCCACAGGCAGAAGGACAAGTGCCTGAACAGGCTGAGGAAAAGATGTTCTCGCTGAGTCTCTAGTCTTCAACCAGAGCATAGTATTTTATGTTATTGGTGAGAAATCAAGCAGATAGAAGCCAAATGTTTAACTGAATAGCTAAAATGTATTTCAGACATGGAGGTACACTTCATTCTTTCCTTACTTTGAACCCCTTTCCTGATCCTCCTGAAACTACTTCGTTTTCTCCTCTGTTGTCTGTCTGACACTGCTCTCACTATACCTCTCACGGTAAGCAGCTGCTCTATTTGTGAAAGATAATTTCATTTTATGTTGGGGCAGCTAGGAGAGATGCTACCCCACAAGGAAAGCTACAGAAGCATTTGATGGGCATGGTTTTGTGGAGGTCTTTTCACCCCAGTATTTGTATGCATGCAGTGTTTTCCACTTTCTACTCAACCAAACCCAAACCAGAAGAAGGGAATATTTCTGAAAAAAAAATAATTAATTTTAAGCCAAAGCCCTTTTATGTCCCCAAAGTCTAGGCAACAACACTGGCAACTACTATAATTGGGACTGCAGTGAGTAGTTCAAAGGAGTCAAGCTGATTGACAGCTCTCTCTGGGCTAATAACCACAGAACCTGAGCCATTTATTTTTTTCTACAGCTAAAGTACTTCTACAAAAGTGTAAAAGAACAACACAAACTTTTGCTTTTTCTCTACTATAAAAATATTTATTTTATTACCTGTTTAGAACCCTCCAGGGCACTTTTCTGCTTTCTTGCCTGATTTCAGTGGCACGCCATCCTCAGCACAATGAGGCATATGTCACCCCTTTAACAGACTTCCTTGAATTTCTATTCCTTTTACGTCATCTACAACATAAAATTAAAAAAAAAAAAAAAGGGACTGCAAAAGCCCCCAAAGACTTTGTTTAGACTTAAGAACAGTTCACAAGATTCAAAGATCATTTCTGAAATAACAGTGGGAGCTTCTCTCTGTTCCAAAATCTGGGTATACTTTTACACATTCCCCGATTGACCCATGGGATAGTCAATAAATTGATGGAATAGCCCTGAGGGATTTAAGAAGATTATACCAATCTAGTTAGCAAAAACACTGGGAACACATTAAAAACATCAAAACTATTATATGCTTTGAAAAATATGAAGTTATTTAAGCCTAAAACAGGTTGTATATTCTATTACAACAGAGTACATTAAGAAACAGTTGACTAATTTTTTTCTTCACAATAAGTCCTGGGCTAAATAACTATTCTTTCCCCATCCAATTTGTCCACACTGTTTCCTCACCACAGCAATAATCCTTCTCTCAGCAGTGTGTGTTAACCTTAATGCAAACTATCTGACCAAGAAGCAATGCAATTTAGTGGAATTAGGTATTCAGCATATGCAGTACTCATCTGTGCTATGAATAGCGTACATCTAAGATACCTCTAATTTGACTCATTTATGCATTAGAAATTAGCAACATTCAGAAAAGTTTGAAAGAATTCATCACAGAATTTTTTTTTAGATCTTCCATGCACTCTAGTACTGTTTTACTACTGCAGCAATACAGATCTCTGTCTTCCTAAACTTATAGGAACATGTACTTCACTCAATCACAAACCAGACTAACCTTTAAAGTCAGTATTTTTGCATGTTTTACTTCACCACAGCTGTGCTCCAACTACATTAGTGCTTAAAGTACAACCAGCCAGCCAGCTGTGCAATTGCTCCGTCAGCAACACAGTCTTTTAAATCCAAGACACTAAAATGGCTGTTTAAAGATGTGTTGAACTATTTAGCAGTGATTAGAATACTGAACAGGAGCGGCTGTTTGCTGGTTAATGATGGGTGAGAGATATAATTTCCTACCCATGAAAATAGATGATTTTCTTAGGACTTGCATTGTCGTACTACTGCATCCTATTTACAGCACACAGCACTGCATGAAAAAAAAAAAACAACACACAACAAACATAAGCAGGCTGAATTCCATAGACCTTTATGAGGCAAAAGCCATCGCTCGATTAAGAAATGTGAAATTTGGCACACAGACCTCGAGCATTTGTCTTATATAGAACAACATATTGTTTTCTAAAAAAAAAAAAATCCCAAAACCAAAACCCACAAACAAATAAACAAACAAAAACACAAAAAGGAAGAAAATTTGTAACTAAACAACTTTATATCATCTTCCCATTTTATTTCATCTTCCCATCTTGTGAACAACTGTAAGTATGAATGTTTACATCCCTTCTATAATTCCTACTTCTAATGCACTTGTAAATATTGTGAAGAGACATGAAATTTTAAAACTTTTTGGACTCCTGTTTACCATCTGCCTGCAAGGATATCTTGAGACAATGCATGATAGAGGTTAATTATGCATTGCAAAAGAATGTATATGTATTTTCTTCACTCAGCTTCATGTTCGACCAATTGAATGCTCTCTTGATGTCTGCACGTAGGAACTGTAAGCACGAAGAATAAAACTCATGAATCATCTAGATTATCTACCTCCCAGAAGTACATAAAGACAACTTACCCTCTGTCCTGGTTTGGGTGAGAACAGAGCTGGTTCTGTTCAGTGATTTTACTTTTCAGCTCAGTTCTTCTAACTAACTGCACTGTCTGAAGCCAGCAGCCTGTTCTCACAGGCAGTGTCTGCTGCTGGCAGTGATAACACCCCCTGGTTAGAGTTACTACCAAGGGTTGGTGTGCAGACTAAGACCACTGCTGGATCTTGTGCACCACATTGGGGGGTGCAGGAAAGTGAAAGGCCACACCTGCAGGGAGGAGCAGACAGGGCAGGTGACCCTAAACTGACCCACCAGGTGTTCCATCCCATATATCTCATATTCGGTACAAAGCAGAGGGATCTGGAGGGTCTCACTTGCTCTCTCTCTGGGGGCTCCCGGGCTCTTCTCCCCTCTTGGACTGCTTTGCCAGCTTTGCTCGGCTTGGCTCAGGTCCTCTTTCGGTTCCTTCCTTGGAGCATCCAAGGAGGACTCTGCCCGTTCTGCCTTCGATCCCAATCGGTGTGTTCCTGAATCTGGTACCAGAATCCAGCTCCTGAACACAGGTCCCGTCTGCTGCAGGGCCCAGTCTGGGACTCCCCTGGTGCCTGCTCCACATCAGTGGTGACGGTGATGTAATTACCATCCAGGGGGGTTGGGTTCGATACTGGTTTTGTATATATTTGTACATATTCTAGTTTTATTATTATTTTCGTTGTCATGAAAGCTGTTCTAGTTTCCTTTTCTACTCGCTAAGTCTCTGTCCCTTATTCCCTTTCTCTTCCCCTTTGGGGAGGGAGGGGGTTAACAGAGAGCATCTGTTATTGGTCTAAGGGGCTGCCCTGACCCTAAACGGTAACAGCCTCAACTAGAATGACTCCACAGTTTGTGAATTCTCAGGTTTAAGTTATATGCAGTGAATAAACACTGTTTGCTATTCTTTTTTTTTTTTTTGGGGGGGGGGAGGGAAGTCTTTAATTCACGAAGCATTAAATATTGCCTATTTAGCTTCTTCTTGAAGAAGTGGGCCATTACAGTAAATAACCAATTTAACTTATCTTTTTGGAATCAGTAGTGCCATTCCATGATTCCTGACTGTTAATAATGGCATAATGCCAGCTTCTGATCTTGATACCTTTTAAACTTCTTACTACAACTATTCCTAAGGGACAAATTCCTGCTATTTGTTGAGACATCAGAAAATTTTTGCTCTCTTTTCTACAAAAGCATGCTGGAATTATAGCCTGGCCTCAAGAAGAGTAAAAAACTTTTCCAGAAAAATCTCTGATGAGAAAGCAGGTAAGACAAAAATAACAGACAATGAGTTTAAGCATAGCCCCATTTAAATGTTCAAATGGCCTTTGGATCAAAGCTGATTTGCTGGGTCAAAACCCATTCAACACCAACGAGGTGCTAACTTTTCTTACTCATCTAACGAGATAAGCCATCCCTGAGTTATTAGGAAAGGCTGAGCCTATTTCCCCATACATTTGTACTGACGAAAAATTAAGTCTATAACAAATCACAGCTCCTTCAGGAGTAAATTCCATACTCTGGCACCATTTATTAAGCCAGACTGATACACAAACCCAGAACTTTATCCTCCTGATGGATATCTTCCTCACTCACAGCATTTCCACCCTTTCACTATTAAATCTGCTCTGTCCTCGAACAGCCTCCTTGAGCAATGCACAAAGTATTGTGCACAGCAGTCACTTCCAATTAAATACATTGCTAACTAGTTTCTGATAACGTATACGTATTCTTGTGTTTTGCTCTTAAGTTTTCCAATGAATCTATGAATTCAGTTTGTAGGTGATGGCCATAACCAAAATGTTGGAAAATACCCATGGATGAAGAGAATATAAAAATCCAAATATTTTAGCCAAAATTTCAAAAAATGGCTGTAGCTTTTCCAGGAAAATTTGCGTGCCTTATTCTTTAGCTGTCGTTTGTAGGTCAGTCTTTCCTCCTGGGAGAGATTTTTCATACAAAAATTCTGTTTTGTCAAAATCCAATTTTGCAGGGAGAGTACCCACATGTAATTTTCCATCAGCCATAATACTAGCAAAACAGTTGAGGTTGAATTGGTAAGTCCTGTTAACATGTACATTTTATAGTTTGTTCTTTTTCATTTTTCTGCTCTCTAAACATCTTTTACATGAAAGGATGCATGAATCTAGCTGAGGTAGGGGTGCATAAAGTAAGAATCATTTACAGTCAAGGCTAAAATACTCCTTTTCTCATTAAAGGTTTGATATTGCAGCTATTATGGTCTAACAGGGTTGGAAATCCTGCACTAAATGAGGTATAGTGTTTCAGCACAAAAATGAGAATTGTTTGGTTGAATCTTATCCCTGCATTTCCCAAGTTTAATCAGACCCCTAATGTTAGTTTAGCTTATTTTTCCTCTGGATTATTTTGTTGGTGCTTAAATGTAGAGAAGGTGAATAAATAGTTATAACGGACATTTTCTTTAAAATTAAATCTGATGGTGAAGAGTACAAAGAAACCTTCTGATGGAGCTTAGTACAGCAAAGCTCTGATTTTCCCCCAAGTTCAGCAGTTTCACCATTGTGCCAGTGGTGAAGTGTCCTCATGAAGACAACCACTTCGTAGAATTGGTTCCACTCATCTGTGAGCCCCAAAACTAAGCTTATGCCACTAACATCACTGTATCAGGACTATAATCATACAGGCTCCTGAATCAAACATTACCAAAACAGTTCCTCTAGTATGAGTCCACAACAGTATCCTTCCAATCAACCTCACAGATAGGAGTAGTATTGGCATCATAAAAGATGTCTTTATGTACTATCACAATAAAAATAAAAATAGTTTTCTACCCAAGCCACTGATGCATCAAGTAGGCTGTATATTTTACAGGAAAAAAAATAAAAATAAAAAAAAATAAAAAAGCTTCAGACAAGTCCTAGAGCTTCCCTCCTATGTTAGCTTTCTTCCAAAATACTTGAAAAATGTGTTTCTCTTCTAGTTAGAGTATACATCTTCACTGAGGGTCTTGAACTCCCTGCGCACTGGCTGTAAACCTGACAGCTCCAGCCACACACTGAGGCACAGCAAAGGGCCATGCTTGCTGTCACAACATGTTTTAGACTCTCAGACTCAAATTAGGCAGGACTTTGGTTTTAGTAATTAACTGCCCTTGATCAGTGATCCAGGAACATAAATACATGCATCAGTCAATTAGAGTTTATGTAGTCAAGCATTTACTCTCAGCTGTACCTAAATTAAAATACATCTGAATCAAGCATGCAAGGAAAAGTAGCTTGTGTACATTTGGCCAACCCATTTTTACAAAATGCTTGATCACATCATCTGAAGATTGGTTGCACAATTTAGTATGTCAAATACCACCTTCAACAGGAAAAAAAAAAAATCATTACTTTAATATACTTCGGTGAACAGTGAAAGTAATGAGAAAGGACAATATTTTGTTAGAATCATAGAATCATTAAGGTTGGAAATTACCTTAAAGATCATCAAGGCCAACCATCTACTAAACATTATCATGATCACTAAACCATGTCCTGAAGTGCCACATCTAGACATTTTTTGAACACCTCCAGGGATGGTGACTCCACCACCTCCCTGGGCAGCCTGCTCCAGTGCCTCACTGCTCTTTCAGTAAAGAAATTTTTCCTAATATCCAACCTAAACCTCCCCTAGCACAACTTAAGCCTATTTCCTCTCATCCTATCATAGTTACCTGGGAAGAGAAACCACCACCTACCTCACTACAACCTCCCTTCATGTAGTTCTAGTGAAGATAAAGATAATATACTGTCCAGAACCATAGACTTGTGAGTGTCCAGTTGGTATAGCAAGTCATTAACTGCTTCCTCCTAGATTATGGGGTGTTTGTTCTGCTCTCCATCCCTGTCTTCCAGCTCAGGGTGCTAAATACCTCAAGAATAACTGGTCTGACTGTTGAAGACTGAGGCAAAGAAGGCATTCAGTACATCAGACTTTTCCTCATCATTGGTGGCAATGTTCCGCCCTGCATCCAGTAATGGGTGGAGATTCCCCTTGGCTCTCTTTTTGTTGTTAATGTATTTATAAAATCCTTTTTTATTGTCCTTTATGACAGTGGCCAGATTGAGTTCTAGCTGGACTTCTGCCTTTCTGATGTTCTCTTGCATGACCTAACTAAATCCCTGTACTCTTCTTGAGTAACCTGTCCCTTCTTCCAAAGTTGGTAAACTCTCCTCTTTTGCCTAAGTCACAGCAAAAGCTCCCTGTTCAGCCAGGCTGGTCATCTACCCCGACAGCTCATCTTATGGCACATGGGGACAACCTGCTCCTGTGCCTCTAAGACTTTCTTCTTAAAGAATGTCCAACCTTCCTGTACCCCTTTTCCTTCAGGACTGTCTCTCAAAGGACTTCTGCAACCAGAGTTCGGAACAGGCCAAAGTCACTCCTCCAGAAGTCCATGGTAGTAGTTCTGCTGATCCCCCTCCTTACTTCACCAAAATTTGAGAATTCTATCATTTCACGGTCACTAAGCCCAAGACAGCCTCTGACCACCACATCACCCACTAGTCCTTCTCTGTTAGTAAACAGATCTAGCAAGGCACTGGTGAGCTCACTTACCAGCTGAGTCAGGAAGTTCTCTTCCACACACTCCAGGAACCTCCTGGACTGTTTCCTCTCTGCCGTGTTGTATTTCCAGCAGATATCTGGGAAGTTTAAGTCCCCCAACAAGAATGAGGGCTGGTCATTTTGATACTTCTGCCAGCTGCTTGTAGAATGCTTCATCTGCCTCTTCATCCTGGTTGGGTGGTCTATAACAGACTCCCAACAGGGTATCTACCTTACTGGGCTTCCCCCTTATCCTTACCCATAAACACTCAACCCTACCATTGTAGTCATTGATCTCTATACAATCGAAACACTCCCTAATGTACAGAGCCACCACACCACCTCTCCTTCCCTGCCTATGCCTTTTTGAAGAGCTTGTAGCCATCCATTAGAGCACTCCAGTCATGAAAGTCATCCCACCACACTTCTGTGATGGCAACTATGTCATAGCTGTCCTGCTGCACAGTGGCTTCCAGCTTTCCCTGTTTGTTGCCAATGCTGCATGCATTAGTGTAGATGCACTTGAGCCAGGCTGACTATGTCACCCCCAGCACTGGCATGCTGCCCTTAGGCTCATCTCTAGTGAGTCTGGTTTCATCCACTCCCCCCTTTGAGCCTAGTTTAAAGCCCTCTCAGTGAACCCTGCCAACTCATAAGCAAGAACCGTTTTCCCTCTCTGAGTCATCTGAATTCTGTCTGCTGCCAGCAGGCCCGGTGCCCTGTAAATCTTCCCATGATCAAAAGAGCCCCAAAATTCTGCCAATGGCACCAGCCTCTGAGCCACAGGTTAACCTGGTGTGTTTTCCTGGCCCTGCCACTGAAGGGACCGAGGAAAACACTACTTGCTCACCTGAGCCTTCAGCCAATCTCCCCAGTGCCCTGAAGTTCTTTTTAATCATTTTTGTATCTCTATCTGAAATTTCATCATTTCCAACCTGCATTACCAGCAACAGATGTTGCTGTAATGATGGCTGTACCAGATCACAAGTTTCCTGGTAAGACCTCTGTCCCGAGCCCGAGGAAGGCATCACTTCCCCATGTTCGGGATAATGGGCTCTTTGTTCCCCTCAGAAGGGAATTGTCTATGACAATGACCCTCCTTTTTTTTCTTAACACAAGCAGGTCTAATGGGGCTGGCTGACTCACCCCGGGCAACCCCCTGGTCGGACTTTCATCTGTCATTTCCCTGGCCCCCAAGTTCCCGAGCCCCAAACCTGGTGTGCAGGGGCAACAGGGAAGGTGAGGGAGGCCAGGAGGAAATTTGCCTGCCCCCATGCAGGAACCTTTTTCCATTCTCCCCTGTTTCTTAGGTCACCTCCTTCTCCCTGGCGGCAAGAGGGGACGGTATCCCCTGCTTCTTGTGGAGCCTCCATCTGTTGCCCTTGCCTCAGGCTGTGGCTCCACCAATATCTCTCCCTCTCACACTCCTTGGTACTCCTTAACCTTTCCAAATCCTCCTGCAGCTTTGCCACCAGGCTGAGCAGATCACTCACCTGGTTGCACCGCACAGGGGTTGTCTTTGCTGCCCTCCAGTACGAGTGCCAGGCTCAGGTGCTCCCTGCAGCCAGAGACCTGGACAGCTGCATGTTTGTGAGAGAGCTCTGCCTGGCTCTACCTTGTGGCGACAGCCTTGTTGGCTGGGTCTGTCTGGGTGGACACATCAGACGTCAAAGATGCTGTCTTTGTGACAGCAGAGGTTTTGGCTCTCAGGCGATTGTCGATCATTTTTGCAGAGCCCTGGTGCACTTCCCTGTTACTGTTGGGCAACAAGCAAGGGCACGGGACCCGCC
>JAAGNO010005162.1:48903-63256 GCA_033439905.1 Ceryle rudis
AAGCGTCCCTTCCCCTTTGGCCGCGTTTAAATCTCCCGCGGTTGCCGGAGCAACGCCCTCAGTGACGTCGCCCTTTCCGCCTCCCGCCTGAGAGCGGCCGGCTCGTGGCTGGTGTCCCCTTCCTCCCTCGGGTTCCCCTGGCTCCGGGGACACCTTGCCCGCCACAAGAACTTACCGCTCGGTCACAGCACTTAGCAGTGCTGCCACCTTGCCGTGCACGGTCTGACAAGCCCGGGGTTTTTTTGGTATGTGCCTCGCAACTAAAACGATGTCTCAATAAAGAGTGAATGGTGTGAAGTCATTCTGGGATAGCTTTCAGACCTGCGTCAAATAAAATATATAAATACTCACGGAGTGTTTCCAAACATTCTTCAAGCCACGGTAATTTTTACCAAAATACCTGGAATTCTATCCCTCAGAAAAAAAAAATATCCAAAGTCTCTAACAGTAAGATTGTCTTATTTCTCTTACTTCATACTAGATTGGGAAAAAAACAAAACAAACAAAACAACAAACCTCAATGATTCATGTTCTTTACGCTTGCACTATATCACATCTTCTATATTTCCTTGGGACTGGAACATCTCTTCTATGAAGAAAGGCTGAGAGAACTGTGGCTGTTCAGTCTCGAGAAAGCTGAGAGGAGATCTTGTTAATGTCTATCAATATCTGAGGGGTGGGTGTCAAGTGGAATGGGCAAGTCTCTTCAGCGATGATCTGTGATAGAACAAGGAATAATGGGTATAAGCTAGAACATGGGAAGTTCCATCTCAATATGAGGAGAAACTACTTTACTGTGAGGGTGATGGAGCAGTGGAACAGGCTGCCCAGGAAGGTTGTGGAGTCTCCTTCTCTGGCAACTTTCAAAACATGCCTGGATCTATTCCTGTGTGGCCTGTCCTAGGTGATCCTGCTCTGGCAGGGGGGTTGGACTGGATGATCTCCAGAGGTCCCTTCCAACCCCTAACATTCTATGATTCTTGTCTCTTAGTCAATAAATATTTCTCAACGCCTTCCAATACACACACTCCAGCTAAGTTAAAAACTGAGCCCTTAGGATCAAAGGTGGTTCAGTAGTTTTTTCTACAAAATGCAAGATATTAAATTAATTTGTTTCAGGAAGTCACTTTCCTTTGCTGTCTAAGAATATTCACAGGAGTATTTGAAAGAATGTCCTTGAGCAGCAAATTTTCTTACCAATAGCAATTTTGGTCTAGTTATCTACACAGAAATCTCTTGCAATGGTGAGGAGGGTAATAAAGATGATTGAAAAAGGAGTAGAAAGCAGTCAACTAATAAAAATGTAAATGACTAAACAGAAGACAGAAAGAAAACTCCACTTTCATGCCATGTTCACAGATCTTAAACAAAGAGGAAGCTACTACATTATCTACATCTGGAGTCTGACCTTCAGATCCCTGCTGATTTGCAGCTTTCTAAACAACGAAATGTACAAATTCTTCATTGCTTTATGACTTTCATGGTAGAGTACAAGTAAATCTAAAGCTTCAAGGTGATGCATGTACATTCAGAATTTGGGTAACCACTGTCATGGATCATCGTAATTTTCTGCAGACACGCCCAGACTGAGCCCTGTCATTTGATTTATGAAGTTTTACACTTCTTAAATGAATACATAAACAGATTCTTTTCAGGCAGCAAACAAGAGACCAATGCCTAAGGTGAGGAAATCAAACATATAAAAACCATCAAAGGAAGGCTCACTACCTTCAGATTCAAGACAAAGGCCCTGCCAGCAAAACCTAGGGAAGTCAGCTTCCCAAATGCTTGTGGCCCTGAGTGTATAAGGACACCAAACAGGTTTGTCAGTATTATTTAACAACACGAATACAACCTTCCTAACTTACCCTGTCATCTGACCAAATTTTGAAGGTTCAGATGAACAAATAAATAAATAAACCAAAATGTGTCAATTTCTCCAGACCCTCCTAGGCAATGTGCTGACAGTGAAGATTCAGCTGAAGCAGGAGTGTCAGTTCTACTTGCTGTTTTGGTATGTAGCTGCAATTGATAAAATCATACTGAGGGCAGTATAGATTTTACCAGCAGATCTCAGAAATAATAATAAAAAAAAAAAAAGAAAAAGAAAAAGGAAAAAAAAAAAGAAGAGAAGGCAATATTAGGAAATATTTTCCCTCACTTTTTAAAGTTTGAGAAAGTGGAGCAGTACCTCTTTTGAAACACTGAATTATCTTCATGTGAAGAAGCCCACCTCTTTGAAACTGGATGTTTCCAACTTCAGCCTACATCTCCTGCATTCTGATGGACATAGCCGTGGAGAAGAAGGGAATGCTTTCTGTTTTGGAGGTCCACTGGTGGAGACTGGGGTCATATTCTCAGTAGTTGTGTTTTCCTTTCTTTTTGGTCAGGTCACAGGCATCACTGAACGTTGGGTTTGTGGGGAGTTGTTTGGTTTTTTGGTTGAGTTATTTTTTAATATTACTCAGCTGTATTGCTTTAACACCCTCATGGTTTTGTGGCTAAAGAAGTGTAGTTTGGAATAAAGAAAAATATACAGTTACTGAGTTCCTTTAAAAGGTCTAAGTATGTGGTGTCAAAACATGTAGATTTGAAAATGCTTGGTTTTAGTAGATAATGCCCAACAGCTCCCTTTCCTTCAGTTGGTGACCTACCTAACACACTCTACATGATGGAGATATCATCCTCCTTTAGAATAGGGTTGGTTGTTGAACTACTTGCCTCTGCATTTTTATTTATAATCAACACTTAGTAAAAGCTATGACTCTGACTGAAGCTCTTTTATTCCTCAGAGAATTTTTATGTGTTTTTTAACCAAAGTAACCATTGGCATTTGATTATTTCTTTAAACAATCCCATCAGACATTTATATAACTAACATTTATGATAAATTCTATTGTATTTATCATTTGCTTTCCATTATTTATGCAATATAAATAACTAGATCTCCTTTGAGTATAACAGTTACCCCGTGTAACTTCCCACTCTTCAACTCTTTTAAAGGGTTTATGAGTGTCTCAGGGTGGTGCGTTTCACCACAGACGTGCTCACAGCTCTTGGGACTGCTTTGGACTAGTAATATCTACAAGGAAGCTGCATACATTGTCATACCTTGGGGTTTCCCCACATTTCCCAGAGGCAGACTAAAAGAAAAGCAAACCAAACCAAAAAAATTCCCCAAAGCAGTGGGATCACCTGTCATGGGGCAGGAGCAGCCTTTTCCATCAAGCAATCAGAAACGACCCAAGTTCTCATTTCACCTCAGTACAAATGAGAGGAAAGATAACAACAGCAAAGACCACAGCACAAGTTTCACCTTAAAGCAACAAAGCATAGTTCCTCTGAGACTCTGCTGTTTTGCTAATCCATTCCACACACATCAAGGCAGTACGACTGTAGGAGATAAAGGATGCAGGCAGTTAATCCTTATAATCAGAAAGGCTATAAAGAACAGTTTTCTTAGTTTGCTCTCAGACTTCTGGAGTGCTTAATGGCTCCCATCTGGCAGACATACTAACTTTGAAATTACTGAGACTGTTCTGACATTCATGTATAAAAGGATGATATTCTACCAAGGCAACTCTATCATCATAAATAGCTATAATAGAAGAAAAAATAGTTCATATTAACTTTAGTAGTGGATTATTTGACTGTCTAAAATTGTTGTATTCAAACTTTATACATCACCTCACTTTATTTTCTAAGGTAAAATGGCAATGAAAGGAAGTATAACCATGTAGAAAAACATCTCAGTAAGGAAGCTTAGGTGTGTTGAAAAGCGATAGCTTGTGAAAGGAAAGCAAGTTGTTTTGCACTGCTGCCTAGCTAAAACCACATCAAGGATCAGTGAGTGTATGTGCCACACGTGCTGGGACTCTAGGGGAGGTACAACCATTAGCCCCGGGCACATTTGTAACTTCTTACCATTGCCTTTCCATAACAGGCACGCGGTTTTAAAGGCATACTAACATGACATGGGAAGCTATCGATCTTAACACTAAGCATTGGCATTTGGAGAAGGCAAAATCCCTTCAGACTTTAAGCTGAATAGAAAGCAACTTGGAGAACACTTTAAAAGAAAGGAAGTTAAAACGTATGATTTTTGTCAACAATGAAATCCAGTGGGCAAGTCACTCGATTCATAAATCATATTTAATAGTTCTATTAAACAATGTCAAAATGACATTATAATAATTCAGAAAATATTTCAGAGCCTTTCCATCAATTTTAAGCTAGCTACAAGCAAAGAAACCAGAAAACCAAAAGTATATCCATTTTTATCTTGTTCAACAACATTTTACAAGCATAGATATAAATAGCTTCACCAGTGGCTATGGACTATAAATAGCTGCTTAATAATCTTAAAATAATTCAGATAGCCTTTCTGAGACATATTACTCTCTTAATCTTGTGCATTTTGATTTGCCACAGGAGTCATGTGCACACACAGAGAAAGCAAAAACTGGGAGGAAATGAAATAAATACATCAGACTTTCCTGCTTAAATAAGGATATTGTGTTTTTCTGATCTAAAATGTACTTTTAGTTTGTCATAGATGACAATATTTATTCTGTCTTTCATGTTCTGTATAGGCGATACCCAGCAATCAAGGAGTCAATAGTAAATACAAAATGTGTTATTTTGTGGAAGTATACAATCGGCACACTTCAATATTGATACCAAAAGTGATTATTGTGTTCATATAATTCCCTTTATTTTGATCCTGACTTTGCCTTTACATTGTCTTGAGAGGCTTTCCAGTGAATTTCATGTCCATGACATTTGAAAAGCAGTTGCTCATGTGGTTATATTTTGATTGCTTTCTTAGTGACATGAAATATTTAAACTTATTAAGGAAATTAATATGTAATGTATTTTCTACTAACAGAAGCAAATGTGGACCCACCCTCCTAGCTCTGAACCCAAGCGTACTCAGTCTAAAGGAATACAAATTATTCTGTAAGGAAGTTTTATAAATTTTGTATTGCTTCTCATCCTTTTTTTTTTTTTTTAAACAATGTGGTGTTCTTTTTTTTTTTTAAATACACGCAAGGATGTACACAAAGTGGTACTATGAATCATACCAAGTATGGAACATTTGGTAAGAGTTCTGTTACAACCACTCTAGAAGTGGTGATAAATATAAAAGCTATTTGGTCAAAGCACAAACAATGCAACAAGAGTGTTCTCACTCTACAGGACACATCACTCTTGTAAAGGTAGCAACAAGTTACAGAGATATCTTGTCAAAAAGACAGACTTATGCTTACACTTTAGAAGGGGATCTGTCTGTGTAAAAGAATACTGAGCAAAAAGCAACCACAGAAACAGAAGTGATGCTTATGGTATATTTTATGAGCTGAAAGCTATGTCATCTGACTTTCTCATATCCATCCTTTCAGATAAAAAAAAAGGGAAAAAATCAAATATTAATGGTAGAAAAATACTTTTGATACATTTAAAAAACATGACTCATTTCAACTGAAATAGGAAAATTTATGTTCTTGCTGAAACATCAAATAATCTCACTTATGTCATGATGCTTTGACTCTAAAAAGCAAGCCTTCATATAATTGCATGAAAACTTGTCTACATAAATGGTAAGACCTTGTATATACTAGTCTAAATCCCTCTTTTGTCCTTTCTCCCTGCTTTCCAAGAAAAGGTCATCTTCAAGAAACACTTTAACAGAATTTAAACAAAAAGATTGATGAAATAGCAAACTTAAAAATTTGATCTCTCTTAGTTACTGTGTAGCATCTGCTTGCTCTCTCTGATTTGAATCAAATGGACCCAAGTGAAATGCTTTGTGGATTGACTCACTTGAACAAGGAGCTGTGAGAATAGGTGAAGTAGATGCCAGAGGGGACACTGTGAATGGACAGTGAGAATCAGACCACCAGGAGCAATTTACTACTGCTCAGAAATTTACTTCTAGGTTCAAGAAAGATTTACTTCTAGGTTCAGCAGCAAGAAACAAAATACCTCAGCAGCACCTTGCTTATTTTACGTGGTCAGCTGCAGCCTAGGTGTCGTGTAGGCATGACATATCGTCCTTACTGGAGAACATGTTTGGTGCAGGAGAATTGGCCAAATCACCAGTGGCATGAGTTTGCAGGTGAAGTATATAAGTGTGAGGATAGCCAACAAATTATCATATAAGGCATCAACCATAAGGCCTGGCCATCTTCTATTCACACAGGCAAAACTCTCCTTCCAACCTCACCAAAGAGCACTGACGTGTTTTAATGAGAGCAACACAGCCAGTTCAAAGGCTGTGCTTCTTCCGATGGCCAGCATTTCTGTCACTGGGGCTCTGTGACATCAGACAGACCCACAGACCAGGCTACTCATCATGAACAGCAGCAACTGTGTTTTGGCCAAGTATAGTCTTCAGCAGCTAGTTTGGTACATTGGAGCACTTATGGGGCTCCTGTAGGGAAGATTACAGCCTTTGAGGAACCATAAGATCCTAATAAGCAGACACTAATACTCTTACTCTTTTTATCTATATCTTACTCAAATAAAAACTTGGGTTATTTTTGAAAGAGAACTTTTTTCTTACATACATTCTCTATTTGGTAATAAACACAACATGAAGACACTTTGCACAATAACCAGTATTGCTCTACCCCAATGACCCGTGCAAGAATTAAAATGGCATTAATATTCTCCTTTTCCAGATGTAAACTGCAGTTGCCTTTTTAACTTTTAATTACCTTTAATAACAGTAAAAAATATTAAAAAGGTCTGTAAGAGAGAAAACCACATTTGGCTCAAGTATTCAGTGCTTCATTTTTAGATTATTTATTTTCAAAGCTAGAATTTTTGCTTTCAGCAATTCCATATTATCTTTCTATTTTAGCATTTTCACATGAATATTAAGTTGACATCAAGAAATTCACATATAATATTTATATAATACCTTTGAATTTAGTTCAGTGGCCCTTTAACGGGTGTTTGTAAGCAAAGACAGTAAGGATCAAACACCTATTGATTCCTTCTACACATAGGAGACAACAGCTTGTATCCACACCCTGAAATGTAAAGAAAAATGCCAAGAATGTCCTGTAGGCAATATCTTCCTATGTATGAAAGTCACTGTATGAAACAAAAGCTATATGAAAAAAAATTAACACCAATTCAGATAAATAAATACCAATAAATCAAAGAGGTTTTTGCACCAAAAAAAAAGAAGCACACACTTCCACAACCCAAAGCATTCTGTGTCTTTTGACTCAGTTTCCCCATCTATTGATGTCCAATGTTGAAGACTTCTGGTCGCATGGTTCCCTCCCACTTTCCAGAGAGGCCCTGCACACTATACATGGTCAGTGAAGCTACAGACCCCAGCACAACCTTACACATCCCCAATTTACTCCACTGTCATGAAGAGGTGCCTGTTAGATTGCCTCACACCTGGCTGTATCACTACTTCATATCTACTGTCCTCTTTACTTGCTTTAGATGAGCCTTCACGGTCCTCTGCTTTTAATACAGTCCTGGAAACGGATTTTCATGCTCTCAAATTGTCAACTAACCATTGCTTTAAAAGCAGTATGAGCTCTGTGTCAGCTCTTTTAACTCATTGCAATTTACTATGAACTTAATTCTGGCAAAAAAACCCATAGCCCTTTCTTCCTTCACTCAGTATCTGGGGAATCTGAACTCCCATACCCAGCTGCCTGTGGCTGAGATTTGGTTATGCAGAAGCCTGACTCACCCTCATCATCTTTAAGTCATTTGTTGTTTATTCAGTCAGTAAGGGTAACACCACCTCATTACCTCTATAAACAGAGCTTAAAAATAGTACTAACAAGATCAGCCAAGGCATTTGCATGGTCTGAATCAGGCTGTCCCTTCCGCCACTTTATCAATAGATGGCAGCAAGAAGCTCCTTCTATCCTGAGCATCAGAGAGGAAGATACATCTCGACAGGAACACAGGACAAGTTTTCCAATAGAGTTCAGATACTAGATGTTAACAGCCAGCCATATGTTGTGGCTCATTCAGGAATGGTTCAGTATGCTCTGAAGCAACACAGAAGAATGGGGATGACCCTTTAGTAAAGTGTCCTGACACATTTGCAGTACATTGAGAACGTGTCAACAAGAATTAAAATACATTTTGCACTTGTGTTTCCTTGTATCTTAAATGGAGTGGGTTAAAATCCTAAAATGTAACATAACAAGCAGTGAAAACAATATCTAAACCAGGTCAGGATGTCATCTGCACTGAAACAAAGGCTGCAGAGGTTGGAACTCACAGGCAGTGTGACTTTGATAACAGCCCACTACACAGTTTGACCAGCTTGTGCGTTTAGAAACAAGATGCAATTTACATTACAGGAAAATTTGGATGCATATTAAAAATAACTTTTTTTTCCTAGAAAAGATAAGTCCTTCAGGAGCCTCTCAAAACTACTGCATCCTTCCTTCTTGTGCTCAGTTTGACTCTTTTTTTTCCTGGATTAGCCTTCCAACACCCTGTTTTCTAAGTTCCTCTACTCAGACATACTTTTTCTGTTCTCAGAATATCTCTTTACTCCCAAATCACCTTTCCTCACACCCCCACCTACCCCTCTTGTGCACCTTTCATTTTTTTTTTTCTTTTTATTTTTACCTTTCTTCATTTCCCATGCCCCTAGAGTGAAAAATCTTCACATAAAAGTTTCCAGTCCCACATGTTGTAAACTCACTGAGGTGGACAGGTTATCAAAAGCAGGCAAGTGAACCAGTGACCTCTGAAGGATGTGTGAAGTAGGATTGAATATGCCCAAGCCCTGCTGCTGCCACACACACAGAGGTATTGTGTTAGAAATGCTTGGGATGCAGTTTTTACTATGATATTTAGATATATCTGCTTATATATATATAAATATTTAAGGAGACCATTAATAACTTTTTCACACAGAGGATATTTCAACATAATTTCCTGAGCAGATAATATCCAGTAAGAGAAGAAACTACCTTCTCTGAAGTATTCAAATAATACTTCTTGAATTTCATTGTTCAATTTCAATATTAAAAGGATTCAGAACACTGACCTCAAGACTTCTCATTTCCTGCATCAAGCTGCGCGCTTTGAAAAAGTACTTTTGAAAAGAAGTTAATATTTTGCTATTCTTTTCAGTAGCAGACCTATTACTTCTGCTTAAGATCTGCCACGTCCTGGAGCAATTAGCAGTTTCTTACACAGATACTGACTAAGAGTTCAAATGCAAAGTCTACAGCATCACTTCTGAATATCTAAAATCAGTGCTAATGTCAGCAACAACAGGGATAGTGCTATGAACACAGGAACATCTGCATACCAAATAAACTTCTCTTAGTCTCCTGCATGTCTAATCAGAAAGGCCTAGGAGTGCCAATGGCAGTTAAAACTACATTAATTTCTGGCTTCTTAACATGGATAGTACTACACTGTTGATAAATGGTATGATAAGTTGAGCTGGAGACAGACAGCTAAATGTGTGGAGGGATCTAATATTTTCTGTTGAAGACTGGAGGAACACATGTACTGGACAGGCTAAGAGTGACTCGGCACATCACCCAGCTCTCCCAGGAGGTTTAAGAACTTTACTCATTGCATTGTTTCCATCACCTTTTTCTTATTTTGTTTTTTTTTTTTTTTTTCTCCCCTCCCCTTCCCTCAAAGTTCTATTGCTGGGAATACAGAAAGGAAACTATCTTTGGGGAAAACCTTCCTTCACCACATACTGTGGCCCTTTTCATCCACCAGCTTTAGGGGCTCTTCCGATCTCACTCACTACAACCTCTCTCTAAAAAGTTCTTTGGGGATTTTAGGCAAAAGCATGTAGTTACATGACCTTGTGTTTAAACTTAAGCTAGATGATGTCAGGCTTGTTTTATTTGCAGTTTTCTGTTTCCAGTCTTTTAAATAAAAGCCAAATATTCAGACTTAGCACAGAATTCTTTCCTTGTTTTTACAACTGTCAGAACCAAACTCAACAAGTATTTTTGCAGGCATCTCAGAGAATGTTTAGCAAAGCTTCAGGTTGGGGAGTACTTTCTGCCAAGTTAAAAAGAGGCAAAACAGAGTCATGAGCTTAGGTGGAAAAGATTTCCCCAAAAGGGTGAAAACCAACATTTTTCCTGCAAAGTTCTGATAAAAGAGAGATAGCCCTAGGCACCAAGCAGAGGTAAAAAGCCTCATGCTTGAATTTATTATTCTTTTCTAAGCAACAGAGAACACTGCAGAAAGGTATGGCTGAGGAGATATGGATTTTTGAAGTTAATTTATGGTATGCAATATTATTTCAACTTATCAAAAATGTGCAGAGGAGGTGACACCTACACTTTCAGCCAGAGGGTGGCCATAGATCTATTTCTGCTGCACTGGAAGCTGCAACCCCCTCTCCTGTTATGCTTACTTGCACATCACTACCCAGCCAAAGTATAGTCACATATTAGCTGTGTGGCATCATGTCATGGGACTGCAGCATGGGGGAGCAGGCAGTACAGCTAGCTGCTGCATTCCTCCTTGCAGGTCATGGATGTCACGGGATGCACATCTGGAACATGTTAGAGAGAGGCATTGATTTTCACATGATGGACATGCGATTGGTCACAGAAGAGGAAATGCTGCAGAGCACTGGAAAACTGCCCTGGTGGAAAAGGACCTAGAGGTGTTGGTCAACAGCCATCAGAATATGAGTCAGAAGTACACCCAGGTGGTCAAGAAGGCCAACAGCATCCTGGCTTGGATCATAAATAGCGAGAGGAGTAGGGAAGTGATCATCCCCTGTACTCAGCACTGGTGAGGCCACACCTTGAATACTGTGTGCAGTTTTGGGCCCCTCACTACAAGGAGGACACTGAGACACAGAAGCATGTCCGAAGAAGAGCAACAAAGCTCTTAAGAGTAATGGGCAAGGGAACTGGAGTTGTTTAGTCTGGAGAAAAGGAGGCTGAAGGGAGATATTGTCACTCTCTACAACTACCTGAAAAGAGGTTGTAGTGAGGTGGGGGTCAGTCTCTTCTCCCATGTAACAAGTGATAGGACAAGAGGAAATGGGCTTCAAGTTGCACCAGGTGAGGTTTAGATTGGACATTAGAAAAAATTTCTTCACCAAAAGGGTTTTCAAGCACTGGAACAGGCTGGCAGGTGGTGTTACCATCCCCAAAGGTATTTAAAAGATGTATAGATATGGCATTTAAGGACATGGCTTAGTGGTGGACTTGGCCTTATTAGGTTTATGGTTGGGTTCGATGATTTTAAAGGTCTTTTCCAAACTAAAGTTTTCTATGATTCTATGAAATGAGAGCAGCTTATGACTGACCCTGAAGCATTTTTGCTGCATGACCCCTCCCCAAAAGCAAGGGTGGGAGACAGCCCTGAGATGTGCCCAGACTATGGTAACAGGAGCATGCTGTAGAGGTGAGGAAATGCAATATGAAGTGCATTTGGGCCATTATCTCAACTAATGCTAGTTTGATGAACAAAAACTAGGAAAACAGTCTATCATTCTTAACACTCAAAATAACTTAAAGGAAAGCAGGAACAATGGCAATGAGGACCACAAGGCACAAAGTCTTTTCTGAAAGCTAATCCACTAAGCAACAACCTCCAGGAAAATATTGTCCATTGTGAAGAGTCTTTACTACACAACTTAAGACACCATTCTGCAGCCCACTAACAAGTTCTGTTCTAATGTACTGCACACAAATAGAATTCATTATATAGGTGAAAATTCTGTTTTGTCATAAGTTACAAGTGGGCACCAGTGAACTGGTTTTTGTTATTAAAGTAAATATTAAATTTCATTACTTTAAAGATTCCATTCATACAGTGATCATCAAATAAAGGATACATTAATATTTTAAATGCTTGTATTAATCATATTTCATACCGACACAGACCAATTTCAGTATGATTCCCCTTGCACACTTCTGTAAATTGCATCTCACCTAAGGGTATTTGAGAGCGGAGTTGCACCAGATTCCCACTGCTTCTTTTATTTTCTTGCTGCTGTTTACATTCTTGTAGTGATACACAGGACAAGTTAAGGAGACACTGCTGTAATTGGAAGGCGTAGCCCTTCCCACTGCAGCTCATACAAGGCTCATTCACATCTCTTCATCTCATTTTACTCGCAGAAGAGCAAGCACTGTGCCCAGAACTCACAGCAATACCTGTCACCTTCCATCACCCTGCACATTATAGGCCTCCCTCACTAAGTTCCTGTGGGTCAGGCTGGTGAAGCCTCCTGGTCTCTTTTCTCTATTATTCTGTAGGCACCCACAATGTTTTCTGCAGAGATTTCAAATACTTTTCAAAGGCTTTTCAAAATAAGAGATTTTATGTCTAAATGTATTAATGTTCTGTTGCCTTATTTTCATTGTTTATTAACTTTCTTGTGTTCTGTGTCTGAGATCAAGGCACTTTAAAAAAAAAAAATAACAAAAAAGATTTTGACTATTGCCAGATGCATCAATTCCTTAACCATGCATTTCAGTGAAAAGTAGGTAGCTTGGATAGGTAAAGTAGGTGTTATTATTATATTTTTTTTTTTTTTTAGGCAAGGTTTAAGGCATGACAGTGAGTTGTATGATATACATAGCTTTCTTTTTCATCAGTATCCTTCCTAAAGACAGTGTAAGCAACTAATTTTGTAGAATCGTACATACAGGGCAGATATAAGAGGCTTTACAAGGCATCAAACTTCACTTGCTCTTTACTTCAGCTGCTTTCATACAGCAATACCATCACATCTTGTTTACTATATTCCAAGTTGTGACAGTACCATAAATTTGCCTCTGCAAGGAAGACAGACAAAGGAGGATGCAATCAGTGGCAAGAGACAGACATTGGCTTCACAGACACATGACAGAGATGATAGGATAGAGTGGATTTAGCCCTGAAAAAGCCTGAGAAGTGGAAATAAATTTGTATCTGATGTATTTACAAAAAAAAAACCAATTAAAACCCCTTCTTGGGGAAGGAAGAAGCAGTGAAGCAGGATGGAGAGGAAAATGGTGACATTTCAAATCTATAGAGAAGGAATGTGATCTATGAAACATACAGTGAAGTAGCATGAAAAGGATGTATTTACCAGTTTCAAACAACCATGTGACATTTTTGGAGAAAAGCAACTTTAAGGTGCTGAGTGAAAGACAAAAATTTAGATGTCAAGATGACAGTTTTATTTTGCATTATGGAGTTCTATTTACCTTGTACAGAAATCCATGAGCTGCCATGCTCACTAGGTGAAGTAGCTAAAATTTTCCATCCAGTTTAGTGTTACTAGCAAGAGCTGTAGCATTCCTTTTTCTGAAGGCCTTCAGGTCTTACTAAAATGCTGCATTTCATTGTTAGCTTTTGTATCCTTTAAAAAGAAGTGAGCAGTCAATCCTGTTACTGCTTTCTCATTGTGTACTGCACAGTCAAAGTAAGTCTAGTCATTTTCCCTAGAACTTTACTCATCAGATTAGGAAAGTTTTATCTCTTTATCATAATTTCTTTCCCCTAGAATGAGAGCAGATATAAAACTGCACAGTATGACCTACACAAGGTTTTTTAAGGACTAAAATGACAACAGTTACCTTTGTTATGGCCCTATACTGATTTCAACTCTATCACTTGGTTTACAGTAACCTTTTACATGCAGAAAAACAGGGAAAGAAAGAGAACCTCAGCAACTTCACTTTCTCTCCTTGTCTGGAAACCATAGAAACCAAACTGAAAGTACAGCCAAGAAGTTCGTCATTTGGCTATCTCTGGCTGATCTCCATGGAAACATTTCATTTTTTGTTGAAAGGAAAGATTTTCAAATCAGACAAATGGCCACAATCTGATGGGTTATGACATCTTTGGGAAGAATTTAAAGAACAAAACCAATGTCAAATGTTTCTATTTTACATATTCCTATTACTTTTTTTTTATTTTATGTCATTCATGCCTATTTTATTTCATTATAATTACAGCTTTTTTTCAGAGTTGTGTTATCAAATAAGACATTAAATTTGTGAAAAAAAAAGTGATACACTGCCTACCAACCAGGTATCTTCACACTGGTATCCAAATTAGGTATCATTTGTTGTAAATTATATAGGTCATCCGATACCCTTTTTTTGCCTGCTTTGCCTAGAAGATTGAATAGAGGCATTGAATGCATCATAACAGCTGAAATGAGAGCTAAGGAAACATTCAACACTGGTAAGTCACACCTCTCAGAGCTATTCCTTCAGGAACCACTGCAAAGCCAGGAAAGTACCTCTGCTTGCTTTCCCCTCCCTTACCTTTTACTGTCTACTACAGTTAAAATAAGCACTGGATGATGGGGGGGGGGGGGGGGGGGGGGGGGGAATACAAAGAAAAGGTAACTAAGTGG